>WAAD01032499.1:0-18498 GCA_013389945.1 Fregata magnificens | reverse complement strand
TCCCACCATGTTTCTGTGATGGCGACTAAGTCATACTCATCCTGCTGCACAATGGCTACCAGCTGCTCCTGTTTGTTGCCCATGCTGCGTGCATTGGCATAGATGCACTTGAGCTGGGCTATCGATTTCACCCCCAGCCTTGGCATGCCACGCCTCGGCTCCTCTCTAGTGAGCCCAGTTGTATAAATGCCATAAATAATAATAAATAAAATAATAAATAATAATAATAATTAAATAAGATAAATAAGAAATAATATCATAAATACTTTGGAATACCCTGTTTCCAAATATATACTGCCATAATTGTATATCTTTGCTGAAAAAAATCACCCACTTGCACTGAACATATAAAGAATGCCAAATTGCTCTGTTTTGTCTCCTTCTGAGATACAACTTATGACCATCAACTCTAAGAATGACTACAAAAAACAATAAAGTGGGCAACGTACAATAGTTCAGTTACTGCAATTGCTAATGGTTCATCATTTCTTTTAAACTCGCTTCTCCAATCCTTACCATACTGTCCAGTATATTCTCTATCTACAGGCTCATTAATTTCAATGAATGTCAGTAGGCTGCAGCAATCACCTCTTTAATGCTTAAATCACAGATGTTTAAAAGGCCTGAGAGCATTACACTCTGAAGGCTTTTCAAACTGCAGTAACACTGGAGACCTTTAAGTCCCTTTAAGAATCCTGTATTTTTTATTTTTATTCTGTAAGAGTCGCTTCTGTAGCTAAATTAGTAATGACCATGGTCCTAGGATGTGATAGCTAGGACCACATAATGTGCTCTGTCAGATTGAACTGAAAAGTTGAACTTTGCTGTTACCCTATCTGGACCCAGATACCTGGGTATCAACCAAGGATCTCGTATCAACAGTAGTACAAGCTGCTTGCAACATCCTTTCGCTCCCGGTGACTTTGAGACTGCATTGTCTGAAGGGTGCAAACTTTAGTGTGCTCAATATGCCAAAAGCCTCTAGTTTCTTGAGTTTAAAAATGCTCTAGCAGTGCTACTGGAAACGTGAAGGGTATTTTGTGTCTGCTAGCTCTTAATGCACACAGAAATACTTTACACTCTCCTGCCTGGTCACCCACTTAGTCTTCAGAAAACCTAAAAGTAGTGGCTATGTGACTGAACATTTGCATTTAATAAATACTTAGGAACATAGCTTTTTATTCCATCTGGTGACTGAGTCGTAACAGGGAGAACTGTCAAAGTCTCACCGTGAGGTTCAATGATTTGATCCTGCTAAGGTCCAAAAGGAATCTGAATCCCCATGAATGCATGTTGTACTAATGCATGTTGCAAAGACAGCTCAGTCTGGCATTTCGCTTAGCAGGGTGTCCTATTTTTGACTGGGAAAATAAAGCTGTCTCCTGAAGGTTCACAGCTAGCAAGTTCTGCATGGAATTTTGTGTTCAAGCAAACATAAAAATCTCCCCACAACAGCTGTTGAACCAACCTGACGGAAACTAGATAAAAATCTAAATATACATCTTTATTTGGTTCCTACCAGGCTTGTTTAACACTCAGCCCAAACATATCAAAAAGTTTATGAAATTCAAAAACTTCTGGAGCCTGTAGACTGAGTTTGCAATCAGCAAGAGTAGAACCATTTTCCCTTCTTCCACTGAGCCTGTACAAAAGCAACTTAAGCTTTGCCAAGAACACCTGCCTTGATAAGGTTTCCAAATGAAAGAAAAAAATGGCTCTTTTATTGTGATTTAAGATTCTGTGAAACTGAACAATGAGTGATAAACAAACAAAGAGCAGATATTAAAGGAAAACCCAGAAGCTCATCAACTCATTCTAACTATTTTCTTCTTACCAAATTCAGTCAACTATCAGGATATTTGAGATACCTCATTTTCAGGCAAGGTCAGAAGTACCCTTACCACACTACTCCAGAAATACCCTTACAGTACTACTCTTGGTACCTGGCATATATACTCCCTACATGAAGGAGAAAGTAAAAAACCAATGTACTTAACCAATTGTCTTTATGTTGAAGAATACTCCTCCTACACCTAGATAAAATTTTGAAACAAGAGAATCAAAAATTGACGTCATATTCCCAGTGTGGCCTGCCAAGTGGTGAGTGGAGTGGAATAATCACATCCTTTGATCTGCTGGCTATCTTTGTACCAGTTCAGACCAGGGTGCTGTAGGTCCTTGTTGCTGGCTCATGCTCAGCTCCCTGTCAGGCAAGGGGTTTGCAAAGGACCTCCAGAGTCTTTCTATTACAGGTGATTGAAAGGCAGGCAGGCATTGGCTTGTTGTACTGCTGTTTCAAAGCCAGGTGCAGGATTTTACACTTATCTTTGTAAACCTCATGCAGCTCTTGTTGGGCGGTGTTCCAGCCTGTTGAGGTCTCTCTAAATGGTTGCTTTTCCCTCCAGCTTATCTACCTCTCCTCCCAGTTATGGTGTCATCCAAAGACTTGGTGAGGAGGCATTGAATCCTACCATCCTGACAGGACGCTGAGTATTATCAGAGTATTATTGAATATTCTCAGGTACCAGTACTGACTCCTGAAGAACTCCTCCATTGACTAGCTGTCAGTTTGACTCTGGGCCATTAACCACTAGCCCTTGAGCTCAGGAGCTTAGCCAGTTTTCCACCAAGCCAGTGGTCCATCTGTCCAGTCAGCTTATTGTCAGATATTGTCAGAGTATTGTCAGATTATTGTCAGTGGTCCCGTCTGTCCAGTCACATGTTACCAGCTTGTCAACAAGGACATTGTGAAAGATCAGGTCAAATGCCTTCCCGAAACTGAGGCAGGTGAGGTTCAATGCTCCTCTCTTGCCCATGAGCAATTCTTCTAGGTCCCTTCCAACTGAAACAGCCTAGTCTAGTCTAGTCTAGAAAGTATTCTGGTTGGTAAAGGCACAATCTTCCCTTCATAACTCCCTAGTGGTTTCCTCCAGGCATCTTTTTGTCCTTCAGGTGCCTGGAAAGAACTTCCATAATGACTTGTTTCATAATTTTGCCAGAGACTGATATGCGGCTGGCTGATTTGTGGTTTCTTAGTTAATTCTTTTTTTTGCCTTTTCATAGATGGGCATAGATAACATTTACCCTTTTCCAGTCATCTGAGACTTCCCCTGATCCCCATGGGTTTTCAAAGATGATAGAGAGGCTTTGTAATGATGTCAGCCAATTCTCTTGACACCTTCAGGTATTTTTATTAGGTTCTTCTCTCTGTCCAACTTCTGCAAATGCTCCCTGACTCTGCCTTCCTTCCTTGAAGGACAGTTGTAATATGAGCTCAGGAAGTAGTTGGTCTTGCTTGCTTTCTTAGGCAACGATGGGTGCCTTTTTATGTATAATTTCACTAACTTAGTTTACTGTTGGTTCAGCTTGTCAGATCTCAGTTAGAGAGAGAGGTCAGAGAAGAGAATAAGCATGTAAATGGCTTATTTTCCCACAGCCTGTTAATATTAACTAACACATAGAATCTGCCTCAGTGAAAATGTGTCGAGGGAGGGATATGCCAGCGTTTTCCTCTTCCATTCCAGATTCAGAATGCAGCAGTTTCTACCAACATTTATTATACGTGTTTAAAACTTGCTGATAACTGCCTAAACAGTTATCTGTCATTTAAACTGCCATTTTCTTACCTTTAACTATTTCTACCAAAAGAAATAAAAGTGAATAAAATCCTGCATTTAAAAGAAGGAAACTAAAAATCCCAGAAGACAAAAATGAATTTGAGCAAAACAAAGACCAAAATATCTATATGTAGAACGTTTGGAAGAAATATTAAGATGCTGACACATTTCGGGAAGGAGACAGACACATATCTCAAGAACATCTCAGGGGAATTAAAATTCAACAAGCTCAAAAAAAAATAAAAAACAAAAGAGCAATTTAATCTGAAGAGATTGGAAATTTCAACACAGCATCTTTAACTTCACAGGTCTCTGGCAGCAACTGCATAGCAGACCAAACTCCAAGCCTCCGGTAGCACTACTCGAGACAAATCAGCTTTTCAAACTGGTTCCGCTGGTTCTTTATTATTAGCTTGAGTTGTCTGTGCACCATGTTTAACTTTGCCTTTTATTAGTTGTGCTCAAGAGAATTTATTTTCACTTCCCAATCCAATAAAGAGAATTGGGTTAAGACATGTAATAAAAAAGAGCCTTCAAAACAGAAGTTTTTAATGAATCTCATAAATAGTAACCTACTTATCCCCTTACATATATAGTGGAAATGAAAAAGCAAAGTGTCTGCTTAAGCAGATCTAGAAGTCCTATACCTATACCGATGTTTGTAAAACTAGAAATTCCAAGAGCAGTGAATGAAAATAAGGCTCATTTCTACAAAAATCTCACTGACACAAGCTCCAGCTGAAGTTTTTCCTATTATTTGGGTATTAACAAGATCTCCCTTAACCAAGCTGTTTGGAAAAGGCCCCAAAATACCTGGAGGGTGGGGGGAGAGGGGAAGGGGCAGGGAAATGAGTGAAATATATACAGACTAGTGTAATGTCTTACGAGAGTCTGACTTGCTTTAGAACTTAGGCTGAAAAAAAAATCCACTTTACATTTCCGATCACATTGGTTATAGCTATTGAATATGTGGGGGGAGAATGGTGTTTTGAATTCCAAGCACATCAATTCCACTTTTCTCATTAAGGTAGTTCTTAACTCCAGATGTGCAGAAGAAAAGAGATACCAACTACAGTGAAGAGCAATAGCCTGAAGTAGGCACCACATCTCACTGAAAACACACTTTGAAAATTGTTTTGCTTTCTAGCTACCACCTACATCTGTTGAAGCACCAAAAGTATTCCAAGAGGTTCAAAACATTCCAGCGGAACAAACTGATGCTCCATGAAGTCTAAACAGCGACATGGCCAACATCACTGGAGACTGCCAAAAGCTGAAATACTCCTTGCCTCTACGTGAAAGCCCTAGGGTACATTTGGCCGCATTCGAACAAAGTAGTTCTGATGAATTTTGCTCAATAGAAATGCTTAATCCTTCTGTTCAGATACAAGCACTATTTCCAAATCTCCAAGTGTCCTGTAAGCTTTGGGCTCCAGTGTGGGCTCCAGCACCTCACTGCTGTGAAAAGAGGGAAGACCTGGTCTGTGTGCCCTTTCCCCCGTTTCTCCCTCCTCCCCAGCCTTGCTGCTCCTTCTCTCTGTCCTTGTTCCTACAAGAAAATACCACTCCAGCCCCTTCCTCAGTTGTGGGCCTTGCTGGATCCTGCACCGTGTAGTCTGAAATGATTAAAAGAGCAGAAAACCACCTGGGCTGGCTGAGCACACTTACACCACAGAGCTCTCCAATGGGCAGCGCGTCACTTAGGGTGAGATAGCAGAGTGGACGCCTTCAGTGATTAGTATTTTCCAGACAGATGTGAGCTCCCTTTGCCCATGTTCTGGAGTGGTTAACGCCATGTGCATGTAGGAGAATGACATCAGGCTTACGTTATCAGGCTTAGTGGCTCAGGATCATGCTAGCTTTCTTCGCCTATGTCCACAATGGCAGGCTAGGCATCCCAACTTCAGAGTCTCAGTCACATCTGAAAAACATAATGCAGGTTCTTTTATGTATTCCTATCTTTAGCATATACAGTAGCACCCTTTCTGTCTTCTACTTTGGCTGGAAATGTATTAGTAGGGGAGAAAACGTGACGGTACTAGATGCTGTTTCATGAAATAATTAGTTACAGGGAGAACGACAAAGATACTTAGGGGTTTAGAAACAAAGGTAAAGTTGTTGCTCCATTTGACATTACATTTTCTTTGAAAGGTGGTAACAAGAAATGTTCTTCATAGTCTAGTCTCACTGTACCAGAAACTACAACTTTTGACAGCAAATGGTTTTAAAGGCACCTTTTTAGAGGAAAAATAATCCCTAAAGAAAATCTCTGTCAGGCAGTTGAATAGCTACATGAAAAATTTTGGGAAAGCTCAGAAAAATGTAGGGTGTCTGACCAGGAAGCTAGGCACTGACAAAGGTGACAGCAGGTGTGACTCGGTAACATCGCTGGATATAGTCATCCACTGCAATATGAGGGCTCTAGACAGTGCTGAAAATAAAAAATAAATGAAAACCAAACCCAAATGTTTAGTGGCAAAATTGTTTTGAGTGGTTTAAAGACATTACAAAGTTAACTGGAGACTGCTGTGAAAATGTATCTGGTTTGCAATAAACTAACATGATTAATGTAAGTGGCCATTCACCCCACACCAGGTTCAGTTATGCTTAATGATGAGATCCTTCTGTCATTTAGTCATGACATCCTTCTGAGCAAGACTATCATATGTTATTAAACATGCAAGCAAGGGGAAAAGAAGACAAGGGTCCTTTCACTGAAAAGAAACTGCACCACTCATTTTTATGTCACGAAATTTCCATTTTGTGGAAATATCTTTTTGCCTCTGCTTGTCTATCCCAAGAAGGTGGCTTACATAATTTCATTAAAGTTTACTAGCACACTGGTGTCAGGAACACATCAGAAAAACAGAAGTGGAAAGTCAGTCCACTGAAAGCAGTATGACCGCATAAATCCTCTTCTTTTTTCTTTGTTTTAGGCTTTTGTATTTTTGACGGTGAAATACTGGAACCTCCTCTGTTGTTTCCTCTTTCTCCCTCATAGTCGCAAATATTTCTCATAAAACACCAGTGATCATTACTTTCCTGATTGCATATTAAAAAGGGGAAGAGACAACAATTTCCAAGTTAGGTTTAAAAAATGATCAATTGAACAGCAAAGCATGACCTCTGCTCACTCCAAATTCCACTTCTTTTGGAAGTAGATGTTAATTATCATGCTAGAATTTTGCACTCAGCATTATGAGGACAGCAATGAAAGCAGTTTAAGCTGATGATCACCACAAAAGATCTAATGAACTGCTTGAGGCATAAAACAAGAAAACACATACATGCAAAATAAACTGTAACGTTACACCACTGAAAGCTAAATATACCCAAACAACCTCCTGTCTGAACTGTTTTGGTTTGTTTTGGTTTGTTTCCCTAGCCAAAAAGATATTATGAATTATCAGAAGCATTGCATTTTGACTAGAATTTGACTTGGAACTTACTGGCTCGTATCCTGTGGCTGACATTATGCAAGACCAAGTAAGTCCCTTCTAGTCATTATATACTAACAAAACCAGAAAAAAAATCCTAACTTTCTGTTTTTCTGCTCATCTAGTGTTCAGTACAGATTGATTAAGAAAAAAAAAAAATCTTAGAAGTGCTATTGCAGGGAATAACAGCCATTACTTTGACTGCAAAACAACAACTATCCATATGCAAAACTTCATAGTTAAAAGAAGCCTTGCTGAGACTGGATTTATAGCAGAAAATATAATTATGGAAACAGAGAAGATGAATTGCTTTCTTGTTTAAAAATGATTTTTAGAGTTTACATGTTACTTTTAGTTAACGCACTTATGCTGTATGCTTCTGTCGCAAAAGATAACAGAGCCGACGTGGACTGCGTGGTGAAAAGATACGGCTGGATTGTTGGGTTTAAGTTTTTGTTGGTTCAATACTAAATAAAGACACAAAGCAAGGTACAACATACAAGCAGGATGAAAGATCAGCGTTCTGAGCAAAAGGTTGTATTTTAAGTATATCAGATACAGGAGAATGTAATGAGATCCTCTGCAGCAAACACTAAAGTAATGAAACATTTCAGAATAATGGACTCTGAAATCAAGATTGGCTGGGAAAGAAAAATGTTACACTGCTTGCACCGAGGTCACTGATTCACTCGGTGAGTGTAACCAGCCCCAAAGTTACACCAGGGTCCTGGTTCTGCAACTGCGTCAGGCACGGCGTCTGCTGCAGTGAGAAAACTGCACTTCGAGCCCGTACAGACCAAAACCTTTTGAAAGTCTTTGGGATCACCAGCTTTGGGTAAAGGCTTGTGCATGCCAGTCAATGCGTGTGTTAATCTGAAATACTGAGAATAAGATGCTGTGCTCTGATCAACAGATAGGAAGACTCCATTAAGGTATGAGGCCTGCAAGCTCAGCATATTTGTCCCTTCTGATCTGGGACCTGGCAGGGCAGGTCACTCAGGTTCCTGTTTTATACTCGCTGGACAGCAAATACAGCAGCTCCAAGAAGCCCTCAAAAAGCTTGGCTCTATATGTAAAGACTTAACGAGCCAGGGAATCTGGACTCATACTGTCACCTTCTGCGCAAAATGAGATGAAACCTCATAATTCTTCAAGAATAAAAAGGATGGGAACATGGAGAGAAAACACCAGCATAAGTGAAGAAGATCATGCCTGGTGGAGGAGGGTAAACAACTGAAAATTTATTATTTATTGGCCAGAGTGGTGTTACTGTGACAAATTGAAAGTGCCACAAGAAAATTAATGAGGAAGGCACACGCCTGCTGGAAGGGCATTGTAGTATCCAGCATGGTGGTTGTGTTTTGTGCAATATGTGGTGATATGCCTCTTGAATATGCAGCTAACCTGGTAAACTCAAGTAAGTTTTCCAACATTTACAAAAATGTAGCAAGCACGGCTGCTTAGGGCATCACCACATGGAGAGATAACGCAGTTTTCAAGACAAGTTCAACAGTGTGTGAGCAGTATTCTCTCTCGAGGAGCTGCACTGATATAATCTAGTGCCCTGCAGACTCTGTCTGGAGAGGAACCAGGACTCCAGAGGAAGGCAATGATTGAACTCCTGCTTGATTACTCAATTTCAGGGCAGGTAAAGAACTGTATTTAAAGCAGGTTGTGTTTAATTAGTACCCAAATCACATGCTGTTGATTTTTTTGACTGGAAAAAAAATACCCGAATCCTCAGTCAAAGCTGAGGAAGGAGAGGCGCATACTGATGCTAGAAAAAAATGTCCAATGTTGCAATATTATTAAACCTAGCACAGCAATTTTCATCAATCCTAAGAATCGGAAGCACTCATTAAATCCCCCAAAAGATACGGACTTAAACATGAGAATATTTGAATCTCCTTCATCGCAAAAATACTGTTGGTTTTAAAGCATAGCACCAGTCAGGGGAAAAAAAAAATCAAACCTAAACCCAACCAACCGACCTGAAAACAGAAAAAAAGAAATAACATAGTCTAACTCAACATATGTGTTCCCAGTATGTTTGAAGTCATCCAGCTTATTTTCATAGAAAACAACCAAGACACAATGCTAATGAAGTGCAGGAGTCATGAGCTTGCATGGTAATAGGAGGCTGGTTTGCTCAGAAGGAATTAGAGATGAAATCCCAGCGCACAGTATCTGAGTAATGTCCAGTAAAACATTTGCATCCCAATTTTTCTATAGGAACAAATCCTATTTTGACAATCTCTATATAAGGAATTGCACAGCCTCTAATATTTTGAAATGCTGAAAATATTTTTAAATATGTAAATCCTTAGGTTTAAAAATACGACATTATTTTCCCTTCTTCATGTAATGTTTCATGTAATGGCATCCCAATAGTGTCACTGAGGTAAAAAATTCGACGAATTAGGATATGCTTTTAAGAAATGTTGATAACTCTAAGAGCATTTGAAAAAGACGTTCTATAAGGTTTTCTCGAGGAAGCATCTGTGCGGAGACTGAGTTGCAGAAGATTGGCAGCTCCTTAGTCACTGGAACTTGTTAATAGGAATGTCTGTTGGATTTTTTTAAATCTCACTCTGTAGAGCAATTTACAGTACAGCATAGAACAAGTATCTCCTGGGACTTGGCATACTATGATTAGGCTAACAACTTGCCCAGCATGTCTGTTAGAAAAGCAAAAAGATCCCTCCCAGCTGAAGAATACCTTATTCCACCTCTTCGGGGCAAACAAAGAATTGTGGAACCAGACATGAAAAAGCCGTTTGCTGCTTGTGCAGGCTGTTTCATCCCTAGCTCCTTGAAACAGTTCCGCAACACACGTTCCCTAATGCCTTTTGGGGGAAAGTTCTGGTTAACTGCATAAGACAGAAGAAACATGCCTTAACTCTGGGATGATGGCTAAGCTACCAAGCACGCTGGTGAGGCATGAGGATCCCTGTGAATTGAACAGTCAGTCTATTGAATTTGCGGGCACAGTGATCTGGAATCTCACAAAGTCATGACAGTAATTGGAGGAGTGGAGCTTTTTCTGATTAAGAAAAGAAAATAGAACACTTTTGCTAATAATGTAGTTGAAACTGTCCTAGGGATGATTATAACTCTCCCTCATTCAAATATAAAGCTGTTCAGACATACGTTACTGGGATTCAATTTGCAGAAGAGATATCCTAATTTTCTGTCTCTCTGCAGTATAATTAATCTCCAAAGCAGACAAAAATTCGCAATGAATTCTAAAGGGTTCCACTCGCCATATTTTTATTAGCCATTTTTCTGTTTAATAAAATAAAGAACAAGAGATTTTCACACACTTCAGGTAGGAGGTCTAGAGATTAGGGAGAAAACGCTGAAGAGGGAAAACTCACAGATGGATTCAGTGCTCTCTAGCATATGTTCTGGAAAAAGTCACAGAGTATGTAGTATAAAGGTTCGCACCAGGCAGTTCTTTAACATAAATTGGTACCAGTCTTGCATCCAGTAAACATGCAACGGGTGGTTTCATTGCCCTGAGATGCTCAAGCCTGAAGTAGGTTCAGTCCCTTAAGGATAACAGAAAATATGACTGGCAGGCCCCCACTGCAGGGCAAAGGGGAACATTTAAGGCATTGGCTGGTGTTAGTGGTAACTCTGGACTCTCCTCTGTCCCCATTCCCAGGCCCCAGCCCAAATCCACACCCCTGGACCATAACAGACGCAGGCTCCAAATATTAATGGTTGTGGTAGGTGATCATTCTCATTTCTCCACTACTTTTAAAGACAGACAAAAATTGTGCCTCTTTTTACAGGTTCTCTGACGCTTTCAGGGATTGTAAATTCTTCCCATAGCAACAGACTGAGACCATAATTAAATGCTCACATTTATTCTCTCTTTTGGGGCATCCAGAATATTGACCTGATGTCACAGAACAACAGCAGTAGACGGTTCCACCATTTTTCTCCAGCAAAATCCCAATGATCTGTAAATACATCCCTACCAAAGACACTGCGGGGTTCTCTCTCCTTTCCTGTTCCTGGATAAAGAGCAGCTGGCTTAGACTCACTGAAGAGAAAGACATGATGCTGACAGGACAGGAAAGCTGCTTCAAAGAGCTCATCTGCATGCACTTCCCTTCCACAGAGATCCGCCGGCTCTCTGTTACTAGAGCACCGTGGTGGTTTTGGTCATGCTCAGGTTTTTTGTTGCATGTGGATGATCACAATGAAAAGTTGTTCTTTCACCTTGCCCATGCTAAAGAATGTTTTCCTTTTCTCCTGGCTGAATGAATGGCACTCTCACTAACCTCTTCTTGCTAGCTGTGGCTTTTTGCATCCATTCTGTAGATAAGACATTAAAAAGATTGAAAATGTTGCTGTTATTTAACCAAATGTTTGGAAGCCCTCTGCCTCCACAATTGCGTGTGACACTGACAGATCTCAGTGACTGAGCTGTGACTTGTCAGTGGATTTTCCTTTAGAGGCATGAGGTATTTGCATGGGGCATCATCCTTTTACAGATTACCCATTCAGTGTTGAAAATCTGTGGCTTGGAGAGGATGTGAACAGATTCATTGACATGAACATCAAATTTGGTAGGAAGCAGCTCAGGTTTTTTGTAACAATTTCCAGTTGGCCAAATGCAGTTATAACAACAACATTATGTTTTAAAGGGGTCAAAAGAACAGGTGTTACCAAATCATCTAGGAAGAACACCGGAGTGAGTAATATCCTTTACGTTGAAAGGTAATTAAGTGTGCTATCGTAACATCTGCAGACTTAAAGCAATGCCCATGCTTTACCCTTTGGAGTTATATGGACAAATCTTCGCCTACTGTCAAGGCCAACGAAGACATGAAATTCATGACACTGGAGCCCGCATTTCAAGAGCTCTCAACTTTGTGATGGCTGTCATTTGACCTCTGTAAATTTTAAAATTTTACTGAAGTACTTTAAATGAACTGAGAAAAAGAGAGCTAAGCTTAGAAACAGGGCTAGAAATGACTGAACTTGTAACTAGCACAGAAGAAAGAACATTCTGATTTTAATTAGTCCCTGAAAACAATGGTGGGATGCAAGGAAAATGAGATACAAACAAGGACACAAAATCCTGGTAGGCTGTGGAGGATCGCCCATTTAATCATTCATAAAAAGGTAGCTGTAACAATAGGTTGAATATGCACGTGAATAAAAAACAGTCGGTGACCAAGATGTAACATCTGACTCTAGGAAAACTGAAAGCCTTCAGACTGGGGAAGATCTAAAAGAATGGAGAAAATGATAATCTGCTGAGGATGGAGTTAAATATTTGTTGTCTTCAGCATTGTTAAATATTCAGCCACATTAATTATATGTCGGAAAGAAGGATTGAGAGAGGACAATTATGTCTAGAGTTGTTAATTTTTATTTGTTTCCATTCTCCAGGGTTGGTTGGGTTTACTAAAGACAATTGCCTTCATTTGCTGATTAATGACATAAAAGGGTGATTTGCGACAAGCGCCACTGTTAGAAAACCTTTTTGAAAAAGCAGAACGTACGAAATTGATCCTTGGATATGACATAGTGAGACAACTGAGGAGTTAAAATGTGGTCTCCTGAAAGTTATAGTAGTTTATATTACTAGCACAAAGCAGCAAATGATTGCATTTTATTTCTTGTCACCTTGTCATTCTCTGGTTTTGATAAGCTCCACAACTAGTACAAAAATTTACAAGGTCCTGTACCACGAGGAAAGCTGCAAATATGTTACACAGTTCACTACTGGCACATAGGAGGGAAGTAAGAAGTCCCTTTTCACATTTTGACCCTGTCAACATTTTTGGCAAGAATACAAGGACCTGATTCAAGAAACAATTTTCACTTGATTTTGATGTAATCACCGAATGTTAACAATGCCATGTTTTTAAAACCTTTTTTACAGATCCCATACATTTCGATAGATCACAACTTACTTCTCCAAATCATTAGGGGATTTATGGAAATTACTTTCCAAGCAAATATATTTAACTCATGACTTTTTCTCCAGGAGCGACAGAAGAAAAAAATGGACCAAGCAGAGCGTGTCAAAACCCACTCCTTTTTACCTCTAAAGATAAAAAAATACTTGCTACACCTGCCTGCTGTGGGTCTTCCAGTATCTCCCCGTAACTGCTGCTCACGTCCAGAGAAGGCAGGACAGTTTCTTCACAATACACTGAGGAAAAATACTCACAGGCATTGCCATCCTTATGCAGGGCTGACTGTACTTTCTGGAGCCCCTCACGCCCCTCATGCGGACACAGAAGGCTGCATATTACTTCCCCATGTGGACACCAAGCCAAGCCAACTCAAAGGAGGGAGTTGATAAGAGTCCACACCACCCTACCCTGAAGACCCCAAGGGATCTTAGGTGTACCAAGAAAATCACCGCTTTCATAGCAACGAGGTTGTCTTTCTACACAGAATTTTCCATTTTGTTTCAAGCAGATAAGTCTGGTTTTCTTCCAAATGAAGGAAAACTTGCCCAGGGAATGATTGAGGGTTGTAAGAGCTGTGCTGATCACAGGACACACAAACGCACAGGGACACCTGACTAACAGTCACTCTGACCCACACAAGCCAGTGTTGACAGGGGTCCTTCTGTGGAGACTGCTGTCTGCCTGGGAATGCGATTCCCAAATTTAGAAATGTGGAGAACAGAGTTAGAAAATTATTATGCTCTGAGCCCTCCCATACAGACAAAGGAAAATCCTGAAATTGCCGGTTTACTACTGCTTTTGAGTTTATTGTCCTGGTTTATAGCAAAACTGATGGAGAAAAATGAAAACTAACTTTTTTTTCCTCTTAGATCTTTCTGTAGTTACGGACTGAATCGTGTCGTGGGAAGTGTACCTCCACTGACTCCCTCAGGAAGGTGCGAGCTTTCTCTCTCGCACTTGAATCTTTCTGGAAGCTGAGTAACCTCTATGTGCCAGTCAAGGAACTGGAAGCTTACACCATCACAAACATCATTTTCTGTTAATAGAGGACAATAAACGGATGACCTTAGAGAGTTTAATTAGTAAAGCATGCCTCAATACTACTTAGATCCAGGAATAGAGCAATAAAAAGTTGGCAGCTTTGGTTACTCTTCTGTTACTTCTGGAGGGCAATAATTTCCCTTCTGCTGCTCTCAGCGTGCGAGCGTCTCATGTGTTTATGTCTGTGCCTGAAGAGGGCATTCTGTCCACCTGGGAGTCCAAATAGCTTACAGAGTAAGCTTTTACTTTCGAGATATTACCTTGTGTTTAACAGCTGGTAAGAAAAGGGTATGGATTTGCCATAGGTCTTTAAGTGCGATGCTGTCCTGCAGCTCTGTGTGTGTCTGCGTGCACAGAGAATGATGTTGTAACTGAGTATATGTGTATAGACATATATATGTATTTATAGGTGGATGAGTATACCAGGGAGTTAGAGATCACTGTGATGAAAGTGTTTAGGCACAAGCCAGTTCAGTTTAAAATTTTCAAATGAAACGTTATTGAATTCATTCATTGCAAAAACTTTTATGCTAAAGGTTTGCGTTTGCATATCATCACTACTTATCACTCCGTGTGCCAAAGTGTTAAGTTTCCAAGACTCATTCTAAATTAGCTGTGGGTGTGCAACACCAGGGAGCAGATGCCATGCAGTTAGCGTTGATGGCTATGGTGGCTTGATGAAACCATCACCTTGCTGGGGTCAAAGTTGCTAGGGCTGAGGTGGTCAGGCTGGGGAGACTCTTGACAAGAGAAGTGGGAAGCGCCTTTCTACTCCATCCCTCCTTGCTTCTATTTGGTCTTTCTCTACCACTTGCGCCCTTACTGCCAGGGAGGATCACGTCAGCTGCCAATGTTGTTTATCTTGTTCCGGGTTTTATGAGCAATCTTTCCTCTGTGTTCACCAGCATGCCTCGCCTATTTGCTGTCCTTGTGTTTATCTTGTCCTTTGTCTGGAAACTCTTTGCTACCTGGATGCTTTCCAAGTGCAACTACATTGTTTGCCCCTTTAGTACTTATGTTTCTGATATTCATTTAAAGTGCTTATACATTGTGTCTGGCTACAAAATAGTTGCTCATTCTTGTGGTTACACTGTTTTAGTATTTTGTGTGTTTGCTTCAAGACAAGATAATATTATTTACATCTTCGTTGGTGCACTTTAACTCGTAGGGGTCACGGATCTCTGGTTTATCTACAGCTACGTCTTTTAATGATATACACCCCCCACACACACACTACGTAGCAAGTGATCAGTTGTTAAAATAATCTTTTACATCTTTGTAGTTTGCCTGCTTCTATTTTCAAACAAACAAACCAGCAAACAAAAATCCCCCAACGTTTCAGTTTCTGACGATGTTTAAATGTGACATGCCAGGGTTTAAAGCGTCACAGACAATTACTCTCCAGCATTTGCTGGATCACAGCAATTGGGTGGTCCCTGCCCTAAAGAAAATACAGCAAAAACATACCAAGGACAGAAATGGCTCCTTAGTCTGCAAAGCATGGAATTCCACTTGAACCCGCTTCAAACATGAGCAGTACCGCTTTCATTTTTCCTTTCTTTACGAAACAACCTTTCCTATCTTCCATCCGTCGGGAGTAGCAGGAGCAGTCTGCTTTTACACCGAGTACCACTTTGCAGAGGTGAAGATAAACCCCAAACACTAGCTGAAGCCTTTTAACCCAAACACAGAAGCTACAGAGCTGAATGCCAGGCAGCAATTTGCTAATTCCTATTTTCCTGAACAGAAGGCAGCTCTCTAGGTGGCCCAAGGGAAATACCTATCACCTCTCCTTCCTCGAGGCCAGCAGGCTGTGCTTGAAAAGCTCTAAAATTCTTCAGCTTCTCATGGTTATGACAGTGATTATAGACATCACGGTGGTGAGTCTATAATAAAATGGTGGTGGTGAGAATGAAAGACTGCAAGAAGACGACTTTTACTAAAAGAGTCCTGGTCTGCTTTATTTGGGAAGCTCTTGGAACTTAAACCACCCAGATGTACCTATTTTCTTTCATCCATGTGTTTGAAATATGACACTGAAAAGTCACTGATTCCTTAACACGTTTCCCCTGCAGTGGTTTGTCTAGACTTCTGAAAATCCTTGTTTCCATTTTGAATGCTTTTGGCTTTATTCCTAGAGGCGTGTTCTTACTGGGGTTCTCTTTAAGGTCAGAGTTCATTAATGACCTGAAAATTCTGCCTTCAAAGGCTTATTTACAACATAGTTCACCTGCTGATCCTTCTTTTAACAAAGCAGACAGATTTTGCTCCTTCACCGCATGCTGCAAAATATTTTGTTGGTCCATTAGGAATTTTAAGACTTTTCTCTATAGCCAGTCCAGGCTTGCAGTCTTCATTCCAAAATGTTGACATTAGGCATCAGATCACAGGTGTTTGTCTTAGCAAAGCTGTGTATCTCTTTCCTATATTCTGCTGCATTCTTGTTGGGCTAGACAAATTAAAACCAAAAAATAATAATTGTCAGTGTGTTCAGGTTTTCCCTTTAAACCCAGACAAATAAAGTCCTTATTTTCTGTTTTAAAAAAAGCTTAGAAAGGATTTTAAAAGTGTCTCCATTCTCCTAAAGATCAAGGGGCATTTTGCCCTTTCTTTTAGAAAGAGTGGGATCATCAACACTTGCAAAACAAATCCTGGCACTTTTTCCTCTGTTTCTCGGAATAACTTTTAATTGTCAGGACACTCCTCTTAATTCACAGGACCCTCCTTAAATACAGCTCAGCTAGGCAATGACAATAACGTAATCAATGTATGCAGAATAGGATTAGAGATGATAGACATTTAGTTGTGTTAAGTTACTGATTTTATTTCCTCTGGATAGCTTCAGATGGAATTACAAAGAATATTATTACAATCTTATTTTAAAAAAAATGAATGAGCGGACTTGTGAAATCATAGAATCATAGAATCATTAAGGTTGGAAAAGACCTCTAAGGTCATCAAGTCCAACCGTCAACCCAACGTCACCATGCCTCCTAAACCAGGTCCCAAAGTGCCACCTCTACACATTTTCTGAACACCTCCAGGCATGGTGACTCCACCACCTCTCTGGGCAGCCTGTTCCAATGCTTAACCACTCTTTCGGTAAAGAATTTTTTCCTGAAAAATATGCAGTATTTTATTTTATTTTATAGCGAATATCCTCAAAGAGGAACACTTCACTATATAAATTTTTTGTCTTGCACTGATTTTATAGGTTACGTTAACTGGACATCAGTCTATTAGGCTTCAAGTGAACTGTTTTCTTATTCATATTAGATTTACTATACTACGATAAATCCATTTATTTCTGGGGAAAAAAGCTATTCACCAGTAAAAAGCAAAGCAAAAATCATGTAGTCAGGCATTTTTGCCTGAGAACAAGATTAAAGACAGTTCTTTTGGTACTGGATAAACCACAACAGGTCTACTATTTCCTATCATCCAGCCTTCATAAGATTTCCTCCTCCGACCTTCTGAACACAAGCACATACCGTGAGCCCCAGTCTGTACACCCGAGGGCAGGATGCTGTCCAGGAGGACCTGGACAGGGAGGAAAGCGCTGACGGCGACCCTGTGCAGTTTAAAGTCCTGCCCTGGGAAGGCACAGCCAGCAGGCAGAAGGATGTGATTATTCCCCTCTACTTGTGAGGCTGGATCTAGCTACTGCCTCCCGTTTTGGGCCACCCCGTACAGCAAAGATGTCGACAAACCTGAGGGAGTTCATGGGAGGCCACTGAGATAGTGGGGCTGGTGCACGCGCCCTGCGAGGAGAGGCTGCAGGGCTGAGGCTGGTTCAGCCCAAGCAGAGACGGCTTCTGGGGAGATCTTTGTTGCCGTCTGTAATCACCTGTTGGCAGGGTGCAGAGAAAATGGAGCGGGACCTTTCTCAGAGACGCACAGTGGAAAGAAAAGAGGCAACAGAAGTGGGTGGGAGGATGGGAAATTCCAACTTTAGCTAAAAAAAAAAAATTACAGTGGGAGAAGTCAAACATGGGAACAGAACGTTAGAGAGAGGCTCTGGGATCTCCATCCTTGGGGACATTCAAAACTTATCTGGAGGCAGCTCTGGGCAACTTGAACAGGTTGGCGCTACTCTGAGAAGCAGATAGGACTGGAGGCCTCCCCACACACTTGATTTTATAATTCTGTGATTCTAAAAAGTATCTTTTCCCTCAATTTCAAAGGGAAAAAGTTGTTGGGGTTTTTTTTAAAGTTAGTACGTTGTATTTTAGAGGCAATCCAGCAGACTTGTAATATTGCATTGCAAATGGTTAATCAGCTGTATTGGGTCTGCATGGCAAGGTTTTGGTAGCAGCGGGGCTACAGGGGTGGCTTCTGTGAGAAGCTGCTAGAAGCTCCCCCAGCATCTAATAGAGCCAATGCCAGACGGCTCCAAGATGGACCCATCGCTGGCCAAGTCCAAGCTCATCAGCGACAGTGGTAGTGCCTCTGGGATAACAT
>WAAD01032498.1:0-22551 GCA_013389945.1 Fregata magnificens | reverse complement strand
AGCAGCGCCTGGACGTGTGGCGGCCGCCGCCGCCCCAGTGACGGCCCCGCCATGTCGGTGATGGTGGCGAGGAAGAAGGTGGTTCGGAAATGGGAGAAGCTGCCGGGCAGGAACACCTTCTGCTGCGACGGCCGCATCATGATGGCCCGGCAGAAGGGCATCTTCTACCTGACGCTCTTCCTCATCCTCGGCACCTGCGCCCTCTTCTTCGCCTTTGAGTGAGTTCCCCGCGGCGGCCCGGTGACCCCGCGGCCCAGGGACGGGGCTCGGTGTCTGCCCGGTGGCGCGGTGCGGCTCTCCCTGGGCGATCCGCCTCTTCACCCTTCGCAGGTTGACCCTGGAGGTTTTGGGGGAGGACGGGCCCTGCCGGAGCTTTCCCCCGGCTCTGCCTGCGGCGTGACGCCGGCTCTTCGTCCCTACCAGTTGTGCTTCCCTGTGTTTGGGACTTGCGGTCCCTTGTCCCCAGCGCAGCTAGAGGGGACGGGGGTTTGGGGCGCGCGCTCCTTGCCCGGGGATAGCCGGGGCGCAAGGGCGCTGCTGCTGCAGCGGCCGAGGTTGGCGTCCCTGCCCGCTGGGTGTGCGTGCAGCCCCCAGCTCAGCCCAGTTAGGGAGGTGACCCAGCCCGAGAATTAACGAAAAAGGAGCGAGCGTGGTGGCACCGGGGTTTCACGCTGGTCCAACTTGCCCTGCGGCTGCCTGCTAGCTAGGTGTTGCAGAGTGCTGCACTACAGCAGACGCTCCCGTGAGTCGAAGCCCTGGCATTTGGAGAGGATCCGGCCACCCTTTTAGATCAGCTCGGCAGCCTAAAGACCTGCAGCCGAAGTCCTGGATACTGCTAAAAGAGCAGGACCTGCCCCCTCCCCACAACTCTCCCGTGTGAGCCGGCTTGGGGAACTGATCTGGCCTTAGACTAGTCCTACCAAAAAAAAAAAAAAAAACAAAAAGGAAAAAAAGCCTGTGTTTGCCTAAGCGCTGATGTTGTGGGGAGGGGGCAGGACTGCCCCTTTTGCCTGGTTCGAGGATGAGCTTGGATCAGGTAAACAACTGTGCAACTTCCCTTCCTCTGTCTCCATCAGCATGTTTATGCTGTTCTTGGGGAGGCGAAGGTCCTAAACCGTGTTGGGTAACGCAAAAGCTCTTTAAGCCAGGCAAGCAAGCGGAATAAACTGCTGCTGGTTAAGCCCTGGCTATTCCTCCAGACACGTTAAGGCACTCGGCCCGGATGCCGGCGTCCTAGACGTCTTCCCCAGACCAGGGAACTTCTCTCAACTTCCCCTGGCCCGGCGTTGCTCTCCCTAGCTCCTCTCGTTAGCAGATATCGCTGGCAGCCTTGGAAAGGGCTTTCTGGAACAGTCTGCCGAGGCTTGCCACATCCCAACAGCAGCGATGAAGTGGCTAACATCGGGTCTTGGTCAGGTATGAGACTGGTTTTTCTGCTTAGTCGTTGTGTAGCTTTGGAGGCAGGCGCCGTACGACTGTAATGTGAGGTCTGGGGGTTCCCGAGTGTGGAAAGCCCAAATTACCCCTGACTCAGTCTGAATTCAAAGGTATGAAATGGCACCGCTCTTTGTTTTGTTGTTTGGTTTTTTTCCCATCTGAAAAATGGGGCTAAGACTTCCTGCCTTGCAGGAGGGATTAATAAGTGTTACTGCTCCAGAAACACTTATTACTGCTCCAGAAACACTTATTGCGAGGGATAATTGCTCTTGCTGCCTGCGGAGCCTGTCCTTAGCCAAAGAGCAAGGCCACATCCCACTCTGCCACGTTTGCCCTCGCCGGCTGCCCTCCGTGGTTGCGCAGGGCAGAGCGAACCAAGGCTGGCTTTCCAGTCCTAGGCCCTGTCGGCAGAGCCGGCGGCGCAACGGTTAGTTTGGCCGTGGGCGCAGTGGGTACGCAACTGGAAATTGCTCGAGGAGCCCCTTCCCGTGCTCCGGGAGGCAGAGGCCTGTGGAGGGGTCGCTCGCGTCCTTGCTCGCACCGAGACATCCAGGACGTGTCTTCGGTGTAGAGCTGGAGGGTGGTCTCTGCAGGGGCCGCTGGCCCAGGGAGAGTTTTGCTGGCAGCAGAATCGTCTCTGAATTTTCGTGAAATCGGCTGAGTGGTTTTGAGTGGGGAGATGAGGAAAAGCTTAGGAAAATCCAAAACACCCATTTGATTCTCTCAATGCGCACCGCCTTAATGTTTTCTGTTTGAAAGAGATGGGTTTATTTTGAAATTGGGGATTTCTGAATTTGGGATGGGGGTGAAATGTTGCCTTCCCAACCAGAAACACTCCACAACGTCTCCGTGTCACCAACCAAGCTGAGATGATGAGCAGCTTGGCTGCTCGAGAGTCCTGCTTACCCTGTATGCCTGCTGCATGCGTTAGGGTGCTTCTGCGTAAGGGTCTCGGCCTTGATCTTTTTGCTGTGTTGTCCATTCTTTTCAGCTTTTGGCAGATTCTTTGGCGTTTGCGCGGAAATTTGTGGTTTCCCCCTTAAAGTTTGTGCTACAGAGGAACAATTTGGGCTGTTAGGATCTGGTTTTGGAGAGAAGCAGACTGTGGTGGGTGGAGGAGTCCTTTCAATTCTTGTACGCTCGCTGCAGGGGTGCCTGTGTTGTGAATGCTTATTTCATTCAGCTGAATCACTTGCGCAGTCACACCTTGTCTAAACAAGGCTCGGGGATGCCTGAAGCCAGAAAATGTCTCGCTACGCGATACGAGCCAGTGCGGGTTTGATCCTCGCCCTCCAGGCTGCTCTGGCTCGGCTCTGATTACAAACGCTGTTGCTGGAGAGCCGGTGGTGACTGGCATCGCACGTCATGAGATAAGGCGCCGCCGCGTTCCTCGCTGAAAGAGTCGTCCCCAGCCGTGAAATGACAGCCTCTCTGTTTGGGCTGCTGCTGGTGGTATTCTTTGGTTTGGTTTTTTTTTCCCCCCCCTCCCAAGTAGCTCCGATGCCATCAGCTCATCTGCTGCGTCTCCGGTTGAACGGTCCGAAGCCACCTCAGCCCTGTGTGCAGGAATTTTTATGTTTTTATCCCCTAGACCACAGAGCTGTGGTCTGGAATCGGGTAAGTCTTTTCATCGGGGAGCGAACAGGAGCCAGAGGGCTGACTGAGCTATCAGTGCTGTACCTGGAGATCCAGCTCCTCCCTCCCAGATAAAGCAGAAGGCTGTGGAGCTGTGCTGGCTCCTGGGGAATTGCTCTGCAGCGACCGGACTCCTCTGCCCAAGGGCACCTCTCTCTCCACCACCTTGGCAGAAAGCAGCTCCTACTGCTCAAGGGCTGCGGCTGGTCCCTGCAGGGTCCGAGACCTGTATTTAATTGGGTCTGCTGTATGACCATAACTGTCACATAAAATTCTGCTTAATATCCTCTTGGCGTTATTTCAGGCACTTATTGGATATGTCAGCTTTTGTGATAGGGTGCTTAGTTCTCTAACTACACTTGTGGTATTCGGGCACGAGGAGAAGCCCAGGTAAAGCACTTAGTGAAATCTGTTTGGCAATGAAGACGACGGGACGTAGCGTCCTCTCTCTGGCTGCTGGGGGTTTCCTCGTTGCAGTTTGCCAGCATGTCTGTAATGGCCCTTCTGAAGCGAGAGTTCTCCATTCAGCTCTCCAAAGCAGCTGCGAGAGAACTGGATTTCTTTTGTCTTCAGCTTTTCAGCACGAACGTTCAACATTTGTAAATGTTATAGGCAAGATAGCGCCAGCAATGCCAGGCTCCCGAGTGCGGAAAGGGGCTGCTGTTTGCTTTTCCAATAACCAAGCACGTTTATCACTTTTTTTTTTTTCCCTACTTTTTTAGCTGCATAGAGATTAAAATGTCTTTGTTTTCTGATGAGTTGAAAAAAATCTATGCTGTCCCTTCATGTGACTTAATTCCCCCCCCCCCCCCCAACCCCCAAATATCCAAGATTTCGCACTGAAAAAGAGGTGCTTCTGAGATGGCTTTGGTTAGGTCTATGTCAAGCATTGTCAAAACCTTACATGCAAGTTGATTGGTGCTTTTTAGTAGCTATAGTTTCTCTCGATAGAGGCAAACTTGTTGGTACACAGAGTTCAGCTCGTTTTGCTCGTGAAGATGTGTTTCTGCGTGAAGTGGCTGCTCCCAGGTTTTTGAATTGCACGCCCTTTTTCTCGTACGCGGGCTCCTTTTCAGAAGACAGCTTTGCTCTCCCTGCAGCGTGCGCATCCTCTGTAGCACCACCGTTCCCCACGCAGATCTCGGGGTGCTCTCTTGCCTGTGCGGAGATTTGCGTGTAGCTGGGAAAAGAGCAATAACGTCGGCGTAACGTTTCTGTCTCCTGCCTGAAGTCGGTTGCCGCATCGGTTGGGTTGGAAGCACGTGGCACGTGCTCGCAGCGGAACTGCACTTGACGTGGGTCTCTAGCGAGCGTTTTCTGTGTCACCGTTGACAGACGGGGAGAGTTTCTGTAGGCAGCTCCGGTTCTGCCTGAGTGCTGCTTGGGAAAGGGCCCCGAACTTGTAGCATTGCAGTGCAGCGGTTACCCAGGTTTTCAGAGCAACCGTTTCCACGCTTACCGCAAGTACATCAGCTTCTGGAAATCGTCCCAGGTCTGGGAGAGATGCAGATGACTGTAAGTGCTCTGGTGAGGGTCAAACATTTGGTAAAGATACTACTTTGCTTTGCTAGCATTCGGGACAAGTACACGGTGTGGTTACGCGTTAGTTTAGGAAAGTTAAATAGGTGATTTGCAAGTGAGGTGTAAATGAATTATACAACAGAGCTTGCGCTGAGCCCTGGAGGGACCTGGCCCCGAGATGTGCTGCCTGATGGCCGTGGCTGAAGTCCCCTTCCATCGGGGCTGGCGCGTTTGTTTTCCCCTTCCTCCAGAGCTTTGCTTTATGCGCTGGTTACAACAGACCTTCCGAAGTGGTCGCAAAATAATCGGTCAAGTGGTCCTTGCGCTGTAAACTCGTGGCACCTCCCAGCTGCTGGTTCTTGCTGCTTCCCCCACCGGCCCCCGTTCTGATGATCTNCGATGATGAGTTGTGATAGTGCTGTTATTGTCTGCTATTAGATGACAAAATGCTCAAGAACACAGATATTGCACTGGGAGTGGAGGAGGAGCGAAGTCCTTACATGCCAACAGTATGTCTCTGTTGACTCTCAGCTTTGCCAAACAAAAGATCTTTAAAATGCCTGTTACTTAGCACTGTAAATGAATTGCAGAGCGTAATCGCGCTGTAGATGAGGCGTAGACTGAAGACTCCCCAGCACTAGTGAGTACCAAGTCAAAACCTCACGTGGTGGCCTCACCTGTTGCTCAGCCGTTCTGGACGGCACTTGGCATGTTCCCTGAAAGACACCTTCCTAAAAAGAAGGCTCTGTCAGCGCAGGAGGGATGGGAGGCACACGGTGGGCTCCTTGTTAGGTCTGGGGATGCAGTTTCAGTGCGGTGGGGGTTTGTCTCGCTCTCCCGTCTCTGACCTCGCCTGCAGGCCATGTTCCTGCCAAGGGGACAGCAGCAGCACTGCCAGCCCTGCTACCTGGGGAAGGAGGAGGGCCCTGCTCGGGCCCTGCTCGGCCCCTGCTGTGCCAGGGCACGTCTGAGTGACAGGGTTGAGCATCCAGCCCAGTGCCTGGGTGTTTGCTTTGTGCTGGAGGGACAATGACGACAGGACAACGGCTTCGCTGAGCAGACATCTCATGTGCTTCAGTGAATGGTGGCTGAAGGAGCTAGCATTAATACTTCCTTGCGTGAGCTTCTAGGTATCTTTTCCCCATCAGACAGGAGAGCAGGCACCTGGTGTTTTTGGGGGCTTTGTGCCTGTCCTCCCCCCTGCCCACCTCTGGGCAGACAGGCAGTCTGTCTGGGATTGCTTCTCTCCCCTCCTGAATTGGGGACCTAACCTGCCCTGTGCCTGCGCCACGCTGGGGGTTGGATGGAAGGGCTGGATACCGGCTGGATGGTGCTGCTTCCCTTGCCACAGCAGGGAGGATGGTCACGTGCTCATCTCTTTCATCTCCTAAAATCGCAGGCTTCTTCCCATTCCCACACCACGCTCTGCAACCTGGTAGCATCAGTCCTGAGGCCACTCTTGCAAGTGCCTCAGGGTCAGCAGGACTTGCTGCGTCCCCAACGGGCAGGTTTCCTTACAAAGATGCGTAGGAGGTGGTCAGCAGGGAGCGAGTCGCATCCCACGCTCCTGCTCGTACGCAGATTGAGCGGGGAACGCACCGGTCGCTGCAGGGACTGATCCCGTTTATTCTTGAGTGCCGCTGTGTAAAGCTTTCAGCTCTGTGCCTGGGAGAGTACACCCGGCACAGATCGTCTGCTTGCAGGTAATAAATCTCTTTGCTGACAGTACACTGAAGAAACTTATAAGGTGTTAGTGTATATCTGAGGCTGGAAGCTCTGGCGCAGTTTTGGCTGAGCTTTAACACAGCTCATGAATCTGTATTTTAAGCCCGTAATATGTTCATGTTGTTACAGCAGTTATAAAAGCTGTCGTGTCAGCTGGACAAGGGTCAAGCTGCAGCCCTTTGAGGCAGACTGTGTCCAGCTTTTAGAAGAATAAACCCATATTCCTTCCCCAAATGGGATCCAAGGTTTCTGTTTAATCGCTGACTGACTTGCAGCTCTCTTTCTAGACTTTGCCCTTGCAAAGGGAGAGCAAAGTTATCTTAGGCTGCCCAAAGACGGTAAGCTCAGCCCTCCGTCCGCTCAGCCCGGCTCTTCAGGTGCGGGTAGGACTCTGCACGTGGGCGTCGCTAAGGGTTGTGTTGTTTCGAGTAACTGCAGGGTTTGTAGCGTCTGAAGTTAACAACGTTGGTTTAGGGGACAAGGCCCTGTGCATCGCTGTGGACGCTTCGTGTTGCGGCTGTGGCCAAAGCATACTGTAGCTTCGGTATACAGCCCTTTCTGTACCTCATCGCGCACAGGGGACAGTCGCTGGAGTCAAGCGATGGCAAGTTGAAGCCTGGTGAGCCTTCCTGCAGCGGATGGTGGGCTTGCAGAATTCAGTGCTGCAAAGGAACCAGCCGGAGCTGGAAACGTTATTGCGTTCGGAGAAGCTATGGGTGGGAAGGCTAGCCGGAATTCAATAGTTTATGCTATGGATGTCGTAGAAGTTGCCTTGCTTAGGATGGCAGATCCGCTGGGGAGGATAATCCCGTGCCTTTCACCACAGTAGCCTTACGCTTTCTCAGAGAGCAACTGTGGAGAGCAGGAGCCTGGGTTGGATCCAGCCCTGTAGAGTCAGGGCTTACTAGAAAGCTCGGGTACCCAGCTTCACTGGGAGGAGCCTGGGGAAGCAAGGCCTGCAAGGAGAGGTGAAATATTGCATGAGCGTTGGGATTTGGGTGGGGTTTCCCTTCAACCGTAGAAAAGCTCCACAGGAACTTCACCCCAACATAAATGGGGTTTTCTGAAGGGATCGGGGTAAAAATATGTTTTCTTTCAGGCCAGTACGTCTCTAAAGCACGGCTTCTGTACAGGCCTTCTGCACGGCCCATGCTGCAGTGCCCAGGGAGACACGTTTGCAGGCGTCCAGAAGCGGCACGGGGCATAGTCAGATTAATCTCCTTGCTCCCTTTGCACTGCCTCAATCAGTGTGATTAGCAACATCAATTCCTCATTGGACCTTTCTGTATTTATAAAGCAAACAAACCTTACACTGTGTTTCCTCTCTCGAGCTGGGGTTGTCTTGGGGCAGGAGCCTTTCTATTTTATTTGGAGCTTTCGAGTCCCTTACCTCAGAAAAGTCAAGGGAAGCCAGACGTCTTGTTGCAGGGGAATGTTGCGCTTCCACGGGAATCCGTTCCTGAGAAGCACAGGGCGCACTTCATCCCTGGAAAGCAATTTCTGTGGTCCTGGAAGCTGCTGCCTGTTAAAGGGACAGCCAGGGGACACCCTTCTGATGTGCTTCTGTGCCTTCCGGCTCCAGTGGCGAGCTCTCAGACCAGGCCTTGGGTGCTTCTCCTAGAGGCGTGCTCCATCCCCTGGCAGTTGGCTGCAGCGGGTGTCCTCTAGGCAAGATCCCTCTAGCTGGCCGGTTGCGTTTCTAGCGTCGCCCGTGACTCAGAGCAAAATGGGAGCAGGAAACAAAACACAATGCTGGAAAGCACGCTGTGCCTGACTGGTTAAAAACATGGTGGTACTTTGATCATGGCTGGTCATTAGAGCTGCCCCAGGGATGCTTCCCTGTGGTGGTGGGATCAGAAGGAAGTGCTGAACAGCCTCCCTTCTCCAGATGTAACCAGTGTTCAGAAAAGTCTGGACTCTGACACCTTGCCAGGCTTTCAGGCCCTGGCTCAGGCAGACCTTGCGGTGGTCTGATTCATCGCCCTCTGACGTTTCTCTGCAGGTGTCGGTACCTGGCAGTCCAGCTGTCCCCAGCCATCCCCGTGTTTGCTGCAGTTCTCTTCCTATTCGCCATGGCCACGCTCCTGCGGACGAGCTTCAGTGATCCTGGGGTGATCCCGAGAGCCCTGCCGGACGAGGCAGCCTTCATCGAGATGGAGATTGGTGAGCGCGGAGCCAGCTGAGCTGGTGATGGCTGGAAAAGCCTCTGTATTTCTGGCGTATCTATAGGCTACATTCTCTGCAGAGCCTTTCTTCCCGGCTGGCCCTCCAAAAGTGGGGATTGCCTCAAATGGGGCATCTTACCACCTGCTGGCTAATTCTGCTTGGCCGAGTCTCAAAAAGATGGTGCGATGTACCTGCTTCCCTTCCTGGGAACCTTTTCCCGTGCTGTTTTCTCCCTTGTAGCTGTGTACATGCAAACACAGTTTGCTTTTGGGAAGGGGTGCAGGAAGCTCGGTGTGGGCCCCTTCATCCTTCAGCTAGAGAGGAAGCTTGGTGGATGCGGGTCTGTACGGTGACGCCTCCACCCCAGCCCCTCTCAATATGCCCATGAAGGCTCTGGCATCCCTTTTCCTGCCTCCAACCTGTCAGGTTGGCTCTGGACCGTGCGAGCAGAGCTGCAGCTGCTGGCTCTAGACCCAGCAAGCTCTGATCCCACTGGTAGGAAAAGCAGGGAGGCGAGTCGTCGTTCTAGGCCTGTCACGTTGTAGCAGCAGGTCTGATCTCTGCTTGGTTCTCTCTCTCAGAGGCCACCAACGGGACCGTGCCGCAGGGTCAGCGCCCGCCCCCACGGATTAAAAACTTCCAGATCAACAACCAGATAGTGAAGCTGAAGTATTGCTACACATGTAAGATCTTCCGCCCGCCCCGTGCCTCTCACTGCAGCATCTGCGACAACTGTGTGGGTGAGTAGGAGAGGCCGTGCCTGCTCCTGCACCTGGGTGTTAGGTGAGAGCCTTTGGAAGAGAACAGGTGAAGATCTGCACCCGGTCTCGCTCTGTATCAGGTCTCACACTGCACCTGCTGAGCGAGTCCAGAATGGTGTTGTGTGAACAGACGGGGACAGTCTGCCTCGTCTTAAGCTCAAGGAGCTTGAGATTTGCTCAGAACCTGAAGCCAGATGGTTCATCTTTGCCAGTACTTATTTGGCAGTAACTAGTCTAACGTGAGTCTAACTTGTCCTCGTAAATGTGCAGTCCGTTTTTGAGTTTCACTGAGCTGCTGGCCTTGCTGGGCTAGAGGGTTCCAGTGGAGAGCTGTGTCTTGCGTGAAAGCAGCTCCTTGCATCAGCATGGAGATTCTGCCGTTACCTTGAGTGCCCCTGGTTTTTGTTCCCCTTGCTGCAAAGCAAGGTCTCTTAGCCCTTTTGCCTATCGTAATTGGCTCATGTTCAGCATCCCTTCCCAAGGAAGAAATCCCGTTCTTTCAGATCCCTCTCCTCCTCTGCAGCTTCCCAGGCCTTTGAGTGTTTATGCAGTCCCTTGAACCCTCTTCTAATTATTCCAGTAGGAGTGAAGTGGCACATGGGTTAGATAAGACCTGCTGAATCCCCAGACCTTCGTCTAACCTGTGTGCTGCTTTAGTAAAAGCTGTTATACCTCAGGTCTCTGGGAGAGAAGACATGCATAGGGCCAAGCTCTTAAACTCTACGTTAACGTGCAAAACAACTTATCAGTAAAACAGTTTTGCACTTTCTTACCTGGCCTCGCCTTCTGGAAGGGGGACCGTGATACGGGACCCTGAGTTAGCAGAGGGTTGGACTTGATGGCCCAGGGAGTCCTTGTCAGCCTTGGAAATTTTTGAGTTCGGGGCACAGGAGTAAGCGTCTGGAGGCAGGCAGGACCGTGCTAGAGCAGCACTGATCTCCGTCTTCGCTTTCACAGAGCGCTTCGACCATCACTGTCCCTGGGTGGGCAACTGCGTGGGGAAGAGGAACTACCGCTATTTCTACCTCTTCATCCTCTCGCTCTCACTCCTCACCATCTACATCTTCACCTTCAACATAGTCTACATAGCACTGAGTGAGTCTGGTGGCGGAGAGGCGGGTGGCTGGGCTGGCTAAGGGTGAGGGGGGGATACGGATGGTGTTGCGAGCCCAGAAGCGATGGAATGGGAAGCGGAACTGGACTCGGTGTGATGTTCCAGAGGAAAAAATACCTCTCTCTTTGTATTGCCAGAATCTCTGAAGATTGGGTTTCTGAACACGTTGAAGGAAACCCCAGGGACATATCCTTCCACAGTGTGGAGGGGTTAGCTTCTCCAAAGCTGGGGGTTAGTGTGAGCTGCATTATGGAGGGACTGGAGTCTTGATGCCCAGGCTTCTCTAAGGAGTCTTTCAGGGCATTTTCCCCCATGATTACAAGGCGAGGAGCAATTTTGTGGCTTTTTGGGAGGAGGGTAAAACAGAAAACCATGTCTAGGAGAAGACGACAAGTTAGGGTGGTGTGCCTGGGGGTAGTGACACAGCTGGGCTGGGGCTGTTCCCAGGCTGTTCCCAGTCCTTAACTGTTCTCACTGTACTGGAGGTGCTCATCTGTTTCTTCACCCTGTGGTCAGTGGTGGGGTTAACTGGGTTCCACACCTTCCTGGTGGCACTGAATCAGACAACCAACGAAGACGTAAGTAGAGTCTTTCTGTTCCTCTGAGCCATCTCCGTTTCTCATCGCTTCCTCGGTGTGTCACGGCTGCGTCCACCTTGCTGACGTGCCCTGCAGGCTGAGGCAGGGCTCCATGGGCTGGGGGAAGCTGTCGATGGAGCAGACCTGAACTTGTGCCCTGACTGTTGCAGATTAAGGGGTCCTGGACTGGGAAGAACCGCGTGCAGAATCCCTACAGCCATGGCAACATAGTGAAAAACTGCTGTGAGGTGCTCTGTGGGCCTCTGCCCCCCAGGTAAGCTCTCGAGGGGCAGCCCTGCCGTTCTTTCCCCCAGAGCCGAGTGCGGGACCCTGAGGAGCTCTCCTTGCTTGGGTGTAAGACCTGGCTGCTCTTCTGCCGGCGCTGTGTCTGTTGAGGGCTTCTGGAGGTCTGGCTTCTGGGACACGGCTGGATGCTCTGGGGAGGAAGGTTTTGTGTTGCCTTCCTTGCGTATCTTCAGTGATTCAAGCTCGTGATGTGCTCCCTATCACCATGTGCTTGGGAAGCTGGCGGAGGAGTGGCTCCCCTTCCCTGGGGCAGCAGAGGCTCTTTCCAGGGCGCTCGTTTCAGTGGGCTCCCACCCTCTGAACTGGGCTGCTCTCCAAGGCGCTTGGTTTTCAGAGGAGGAACATAGACACTGTAAACTAGGTTTGGGCTGCGCACAGCCTGTTTTGCAGAGGAACCCCTTCCCCTGACATTCGTCTTCCACCAGCACTTTTCCTGCCAGGAAGAGAAGTCGGCTTCAGGGGAGGTGTGGGTCTCTGACGGTGTGATTCTGCTCTTGCAGCGTCTTGGACAGACGGGGCATCTTGCAGCAAGAGGAGAGCACAGCTCAGGAGGAGTCGTGCCCACGGGGACCCAGCACTCAAGAGCCCACTGCTGCTCAGGGCCCCGGTGGGCAGGCAGAGGAGAGCAGCGCTCAGCAGAAGGATGGCAGCCTTCCTCACCCGAGTGCCGTGAGTGATTCCCTCTGGGGGTGGTGAGCAGGCTGCTCCTGCTTGCAGTTGCTGGTGCTTTGGGCCAGCAGAGAGAAAGCTGATAGTGTGACTTAGCAGGAACAAAGCAACACTTGGGGCTTTGCTGAGAGGCTGCCAATGAAAAGCGTGTTGTGCTCTGGCCCTGGAAACCAGCATCTCTCTGGAGCTGGCTGGGAGGGTGCTGGGCTCCTCTGACTCCTAGGTAAACCTCAAAGGAAATCACAGCTGGCTGCGGTTTTGGAGAGGTCAGTCCTGCTGTGAGAGCACCCAGGAGCTGGCACCTATGGAGGCTAGGAGGGGTTGAGGAGGGGTGGGGGATTGCAGGCGTCTTGTTTTGGCACTGAGTGCAAGCTGAAGGGTTGTCCCTGGGAAGGGTCCTGGCAAGTGTGGGATCTCCATCCTCGGAGAAAGCCATTGCCCCACTGGATATGGCCCCGAACAGCTTGCTCTGTCTTTGAAATTAGCCCTGCTTTGAGGATATGGTTGGACAGGAGACCTCCAGAGTGCCCTTCTCACATAAATTATTCTGTGAACATGGTGGGAAATGGCTGGGCCTACTCCTGCTTAGGCGTGAGCTGCCTGTTTCTCTGGGGGAAACAGTCCAGACCACTTCTGCTGGAGCAGTCCAGTGCTCCAGATCTTCATGAGGCTGCTGTTTTGCCTGTTTGGTGGCCCCTGGTTTCTCCTTTTCCCAAGCACAGCTGAGACCTCTGCCCGGTGGAGCTGGAGGCAGGAGCAGGGCAGCGGGGCCACATGTCTGTGTGCTCAAAGAGATGCTCTATGTTGGGGTGTATTCATGCAAGTCACTGCTGTCTTCTCTCTCCAGGTCCCTGCGCCATCCCTGAGCAACGCTGAGATGCCAGAGGAGAAGCAGCTAACGTTTGGGGAGCTCCCAGTCCCATCCCAGGACGCTGGGCAAGCAGAGCACTAGCCTCTGCTTGAAAGGGAGAACTTTCTTGTTTTGTCTAATGAAAGCTGGAAGTGATTGAGGAGAGGAGGAGATGGGCTGGATGGCAGGCAAACGATTCCTCATGGCCATTTTGCTTTAGTCATTATTCACCTCGATGCGCAGGCGGTGTGGGCTGGCGCTGGCCTTGCATGGTGTCAAAGGATAACGAGCGTGACTGGCCCTCCTTGGTCACCGAGGGGCACTCACCACCACTGAGGCTGGTCTCCCTGCAGGCCGAGGCAGGACCTCTTGCTCTGCAGGTTGTCCTGGATGCTAAATACCAGCTCGGTGGCCGGGGCTGTCCCTCCGTCTGGCCCCAACTCTCTGACGAGACGACTTGTGGTCGAGCAGCTCAGAAGCGACGTTAGGGTCGGCCTGCTCCCTATTGCTGAGGAATCCTGATGGGAAGGGGAAAGCAATTTATGGCAGTAGCGTCCTCTCTCCCCTCCTCCCTCCTTCTTCTAATCTGTGGCATTGTTTTATTGGTTAATGTGGCAGGGGTTGTCAGGAGACATTTTGGTGGCAAAAGGGCCAAAACAACTGGGAAGGTGTTCTGCTGGCAACGGTTTTTAAAGTAGCTTCCTTCCCAGGCTCCTTCTTTTCATGTGACTTAGCCGGCGTCAGAGCAGTCGTGGCGGGGGCCCTCCTTCCCGTCCGTCCCCGGGGCTCACACCTAACTGGGGGCTCGAGGGAAGGAGCTGGGCAGCCCGTCTTCCTGCCGCTTGTCTCCGCCCCACGCCGGCCGCAGAGCGGTTGTGCAAGGCGTGTATCAAGCTGCAGGCGAGGGTCTGCCTGTGCCGCTGGCTCTCTAGCTAGTGCCGGGGCTGCGTTTGCTCCTGGGTGCCTGCGCCGAGCACAGGCCTGCCCTCCCCTTGCCTGCCAGGCTGTGGCACACCGCTCGGCTGCTGCTCTGCAGAACCTCAGCCCCAATTCTGTGTCGTGTGCCCCCTGCCTGGCCCTGCATTTCTCAGCCATCCTCAACTGGCTTTCAGAGCCTTGAATCTTCCCTGGGCTTTGCCGGCTGTCCTGGGACTGGCTGTGCGGTGTTGGCCATCTGCACCTCCTTGGCAGAGGAGGGAGGAGAAGCCAGGGTCAGGTGGCGGTGGGAGACCTCTTCTGTGCTGCGGCAGGGCTCCTCTTCCACTCAACACCCCCTGTCCTGCACCTGGCAGCCGGGCTGGGAAGAGCCTCATGTCTGCGGGGTCCTTGCAAAGGCCGGCGGTGGAGGGAAGGCCGTTTCGTGCCCTGGTAGCTCTCCATCCCGTACCGCGAGTGCTGGGTACTTCTGTGCCTCCCCGCAGACATGTGGTGAATGGGTGGCAGGTGGAGGATGTCCTGCCAGGGCAGTCTTGCTTGTTTCTCTGTGATGCTCCTGCCTGGCAGCGTGAATTTGCTGCTCCTCCTTCCCTGGCCTCGTATGCCATCCTGCTTTCGACAGTGGTGTGGAGCAGAGCACAGTGGGGAGCCTTGTCCCTCCAGAGCCTGATCTGTGCCTCCCAACTCGCTCCTCTTCCCTGGCCTCTCGCAGTGTTCACCTGGGCTGTGCCTGGCAGTGGGCGAAGTGGTATTAACGTGGTGACTGGCGCTGCCCCTTCTCCCGTAAGTGCCACGGTCTCCTCTCCCGGGTGAGAGGGCAGAGCTGCTGCCCTGGGCTCTGGCAGCGGGTTCACAGTTGCCCTGCAGCTTCCTTCAGCTGCTCCCTGCTGACACTTACCAAGGAAGGAAGGAGCCCTGGCCTCCCACTGCCAGCGGGGCTGGAGCTGCCTGGCTTGCAGCCGCTGCCACCCTGCAGCCAGACCTGACGTGTCCCCCCCAGGGCAGTGGGGGTCCTGGGACCAGCCCGGGGCTGCTGCGCCTGGCCCCACGCACACCCCGCCGGCGGTGGGAGCCACCCCTCCTCTCCCACCCGCCCCAACACGCTACTGACCAAATCTCAAACTCGTTGTGAAAAAGTGTATTTTTTGGTTTTACTAATCTATTTTCTAACGCGGTGTGTCGAGTGCTGCCTGCTGGGGCCGTCACGGATGCTGCCTGCACCTGTGGTTCCTGTCTGCTCTGTTCAGGTTCTCTGTGAAGGAAGTGGGGGTAGGGCGAGGGTTGGGGTTTCTTTTTTTTTTTTTTTTCCTTTTTTTTTTTTTTTTTTATTTTAAAACAATGAAGGAAACTTAATTGGTTTGAAAAATGGCTAAGCTGTAGCCTCTGCCTCTGTCTGTGCCTCCCCAAGCCAGCGCCCTCTTTCCCCTTCCATGGGGCTTTCCAGCCTCTACATCTCACACTTCCAGGGTGTCTTATCTGCGTTGTCTTACTTGTGTCCTGCTGTCCCCCCACGGCGGGTGAAAGGGGGGGGTCTCGGCACGCGGATGCTGCAGCCTGGGCTGAGCAGCGACAAATCCCGGTGCGTGCAGCCGGGGAGCGTCCTGGGAAGCTTTCAGTTACCTGCAGATACTGTTCCCTTCCCCAGCAACCTCCCCACGCCTTCCTGGCAGGTAGGAGGCAGGCTGAAGGCCGGAGTGGAACAGACTTGCATGTTTTTATTGGAATCGAGCGCAAAGGAACAAATTGGGTGCCCAAAGGCCGATGCTGCAGCGCAGGAGCTGGAGATGGTCACGTGCAGCAGCGAGAGCTGGGCTGAAGGGGGCTGGGGTAGGTACCCCGAGCTGGGGACCAGCCTGTTTATTTGTTACAGGCTGCCCCACGCTCCCATATGGATGCCTTCCCTTCCCTTGCCTGCCCCTGCCTCGGCTCCTGTCCACACGGGGAGGCTCTGAGGTGCCCTGGCTGGGCTGCAGCTCCCCTGCCCCTTCCCGGGGGGTGCTTGGGGGGTCTGGAAGGGGCTGTCCCGCCGTGGGGGGCTGTCCTGTGGGATCACAGCCTCACCCCGCTGAGCCTGTCTGCCTGCAGAGCGGCAGGGTGCTTGCTCCAGCTCCCTCTCGTAGCCCCCCGGACCAGGTTTGGTGGCAAGCTGCAGGCAGCCTTTGGGACTCCCCTTGAGCCGAGGGAGGGGGCTTGCAGTGCCCTTCCTGGGCTGCTCTCAGCTCGGCTGAACCTCTGCCCCCACAACCCAAACTTTCCAGCAAACCTTTCCCTGCCTGCCCTGGCTGTGTGAGGAGGATGCTGGAGGAAGGCAGCGTGGATGTCCTCCCTGCCAGCAAGGAGCTGGGCTCGGTGGGACCTTCGTGCTCTCGCACACGGCTGCTCGGTGCTGGGTTTGCTCCGTCCCTGCCTGCCGCAGACCTCCCTGTCCTTGCAAGCTCCTGTGTGCTCAGCCCAGCGGACGAGCGCTCCGGGAGGAGCTCTAAAAGCTGTGGATAAAGTGGGGCAAACCCAGGAGAGGCAATCCGGGCCTGCGGCATCTCGGCGGGGAGCGCAGTGCCCCAGGGTGCCTGGAGCACCCGCGTCGGGGCAGCGGTGCAAGGCAGTGCAGAATGTCCTGGGGCCAGCGAACGGGACAGCCTCGGGGGACCGAGGGCTGAGCTGCCTGCAGCCATGCAGCGCCCGCCTGCAGCGCAGGGGGCCCGTGCCGGGGCCGTGGGGTCCCGCTGCTGGGGCTCACCTGCTTCCCCCACGAGCAGCCGTCCCCTCCAGTCCGGACCCGCTGCCAGGCTAGGGTGGGAAGCGGCTGTGGGCTGCACCCGTCGGCGGGGCAGTGCTGGCAGGCAGGGCGGGCTCAGGAGGACTCTGCCAGGGAGAGAGCCCGCAGCTGCCCCTCGGGACCCCCCAGCTCGGCCTCATCCCGGTTGCCGTCTAGGCTCTCTGATCCCTCAAAGCAGCCCGAGTCCCGGGGAATGTCCCCCTTGGGCTCCGAGGGTGAAGGCTGGGCTTCGGAGCTGTCGCCTTCCTCCGGCTCACTTGCTGCTGGGAGAGACAGGACGTGGCGTTAGCGGCCGGTGAGGCTGCCGCTGGGGCTGCCCGATGCGGGGCCACGGGCGGCGTGGGGTGTCTCCCCTCCCTTCCCCCGGCTCTTACTGTCGTAATCCAGGAGGAGCTCGGCGGCCGTGAGCAGCTTGGCGCGGTGCTGGGGGTCCGTGATGTTCAGCTCGTTGAGGTGGGTCTCCCGCAGCTCCTTGAAGTCCTCCAGGGTCTGGTAGCCGTTCAGCAGCAGGGTGGAGGTGTGCTCCTAGGGCGGCGGGCAGCGTGGCGGAGGGGTGAGCGGAGCGTGGCACAGTTCCCCCCTGGCTCTCTCCGCCTGGCCCTCGGCGCTAGCCACGTGGCTCCCACCTCGGCGCCGGTCCACGGCGGGCACTCGCCCGAGCATCATCCAGAAAAGCCCTGTGTGTCCCCTCTGCCCTCCTGGCGGTGCTCAGGCGCAAGGTGGAGGGACCCACGGGGATGGGGGCATAGCGAAGGGCTGCTGGGCAGCCGAGGGGAGGCTGGTCCTGCTGCTGGCACCCTGGGCTTGTGCTAGATGCCGCTGTCCCCCCACGGACCCCTGTCCCTTACCTGCAGGTTGATGCGCTCCAGCAGCTCGTGGAGGGTCTTGGGTTTGAGCCGCTTGCTCTTGCCGGGGCCCCGGCTCTTGCGGGCAGGGGCCGTCTCCTCGGGGATGACATCCACGTAGATGAACTTGAAGGAGCCCACCCTGTTGTTGAGCAACCCGGTCCAGGTGCCCACGGGTGGCTTCTCGATGATGCCGATGATGTCCCCTTTCTGGGCCAAGGGAGATGGGGGTGGAGGCGGGCGCAGGCTCAGAGATGGCTGGGGACCCCCCCACACCTCAGGGGGATCCCCAGCCACCCTCCCTCCCCAGGGCCTGCACCCTGGTCCTGCCCTTCGCCCCAGCTCTCCCCAGGCTCAGGCTGGCCGTGGTGTGGCTCACCCGCAGCTTCAGCGAGTCCTTGTCGTAAGGGCTGGGTGTGAAGTCAGTGTGGACGCGCGCCCGGCCGCAGAAGGGGCCGGTGTAGGCTGGACCGCTCTCCTCCAGCCGCAGGCTGTCCCGGTTGCTGCCCCCGGGGCCAGGGCTGGAAACTTCGCTGCCTGTGGAGGGGAGGGAGGTGAGGATGTGCCCAGCTGTGGGGCGAGGGGCCAGGGTCCTGCTGGGGCCAGGCTCACCGCTGGACAGCTGGCGGCTGATGGATGGGTGCCCGTCTTCCTCCATCTCCATGTAAGACAGGGGCACCTTTTCGTGGCTTGGCTCCTCCGTGCTGCCGGCTGGGGACGGGGGGCACAGGGACCCCTCCTCCTCCACGTCTCCCTGCTGGGGGACCAGGGTCAGGCCAAGGTGGGGGGAGCTGCCCCCGCCTGCCCGGGCCCTCCACTCACCTTCCCCTCGGCCAGGGCTTTCACGGCCATCCTGCCCATTTTGCGGTTCATGGTGCGGGAGATGACAGCCCGCCACTTCTTGCTCAGCTTCATCCCGCTGCTCCGTGCGGCATTGTCAGGGCCGGCGCTGCTGGACTCATCCTCGGGGATCTGGCAGAGGGATGGAGAGTGAAGGCAGACCCCCACCCCAGGCAAACCTCAGCTGGGTCACACAGGGCCACAAGACTCCCTGGGGAGTGAGACCCCAAATCCTGCCAGTGCTGTAACCCCTGGGGCTGCCCCACGGCACGTGGGCCAGCAGTAGGACCAGGAGTTTGGGGAAACAGGCTCTGAAAAGGGCTGTGCCTGGCAGGACAGTGGTCCCGGGGTACCGGGACGCGGCAGGGGATGCTGCCGCCCCATGGGGGGCCGGGCACTCACGTTCTCCTCCAGGCTGAACTCCTTCTCGCTTGGCACGGGAGAGCTGACTTTGGACTTGGCGAAGTCCTTGAAGCTGCTGGAGCGCTGGAGGGAGAGCTGGGGGAGACGGAAAGGGGTCAGGGTTTCTCCCTGCGCCCCCCCGCCCAAGCTCCCACCCTCCCCTCCGGCAGCTGGGCCCCTCGGGCTGCTCTGGCTTGCCCAGGGTGATACCGGTGCTCAAAGAGTTTTTCGGCTGGCACAGCCTTGCCCTTCCTGCCCCCTGCCAAGAGCCGCCGTGTGTTGTGAGCCCCCCGGGACCTGGGATGCAGAGACCCAGCATTGCTCTCGGTGCACACACGGCCACTTGGCACGGCATTCCCAGGGCAGGGGCTCCGCCGTGCAGTGCCGCTCGGTGCTGCTGTGGACTGAGCAGCACTGAGAGCCCCCGCTCCAGCACCCGCTGCGGGCGCTCCGGCGCTGAGCCTGGCACTTCCGAGCTGGGAGCAGCCCAGGGCCGCGCCGCACTGCTGTCGTGGCACATGGGCTGGGCGCTTGCTGGGAAAACACAGGGGCTCTGCAACGCAGTCGCTCCGCTCAGCACCCAAACGTGGGCATGCTGCGCCGCTCCAGCCCCTGAGCCAGGGATTTTGGGAACAAGAGCAGTGGGAACCGCGTCGTGCTCAGTCCTGCTCCTGCAGTGGCTGTGCCGTGGGTCGGTCCCTCCCTTCCCTGCGAGTGTCTGACAGCTAAAGGCCCTTTTCAGCCGCTGAGAGCATGCGTGCTGCCGTGCCTGTGCCGCTGCCCTCGCATTCAGTTCCAGGCCTGAAAGTTGCCCACATTTTCTGCCTGCGAGCATCATCCCACAGCACGGAGAACACTTCCCCTGTCAGCACCGCCAGCAAGCTTAGTCCCGGCTTTGTGCCAAAGCCACCGAAGCGGGTTTTAGATCTCAGTCCTGGTGCAACTCTCCATCGCTGCCTCTTCCAGTTTTCCCTGTGCCCCGCTGCCTGCCTCCCTGGCTCTCCTTCCCTCCTCTCTGTGTCCTTAGGTGCCCGTCCCACGTGGGAAGGGGTTCCCCGTGCCAGGAGCACCCTCGTTGCCAGCCAACCGGGGTCCCCGCATGGCTACGCAGTCCCAGGTCTCCTTCATCCCTGGATGCCCAGCACCAGCGCTGCCGTGGGAGCCGGCTCACATGCCGGGGCTGGGTGAGCTCAGCTGCCGGCACGCTCAGAGCGCACACCGTGGTGCTCGGTCTTGCCTCGACCACAAACGCAGCAATTTCCTTTCTCAAGTCGCTCTGCCCGCCCCGGGCTCCTGCTTGCACCGGAGGCAGCCGAGGCCCTTCCCAGCCCCTGCGCAGCCTGGCCCTGCTCAGACATGGCCCCGCGCCTTCCCCTCCTCCTTCTCCTTTTTATCGACTCGACTGAGCATCCTTTATTACTTGTTTTTGCCATTTTCTTGTAGAGGGCTGGCTCGGGTGAGGGAGACCCGGCTCCATCCCCGCTGTGGCTTTACTTAGCAGGACCAGCTCAGCTGGTGCATCTGTGCGGAGGAGAGGCTGGCGGTTTGCCCTGCTCCAGCCCCAGTACCACTGAACCCCCCCAGACCGGCGCGACTTGAACCCCTCAGGTCTCCCCCTGCACCCTTCAGATGAAACAATTTTGTGCCCTGTGCCCCCCCTGCAGCTGGGAGAGCTGCGGCATCGGCCGCTGCCCCGGCGCTGGAGGAGCTGGGCGTGCGGGAGCAGCTGTGAAAGCCTGGCAGCGAGGGGCCGTGGAGCTGGGGCAGCCGGCCCCCCCCCTCCGAGGAGCACGGCAGCGAGAGGGAAGTGAGAGCAGCGGCTGCGGCTGGGCAAGGGCAGGGGATGCCCGCCGGGGCCTGCCGAGCTCTCTGGGCCACCCCCGTCACGGGGAGGGGGGCTTCACCCAGATTTCCCCCGGGAGCTTCCTAGCACGGAGGAGCTGCCATGGCGTGTAGCTCTGCCGGGATGTCTGCCCGCCATGGGCAGGACCACGGCACCAGGTGCTGTCCCCCTGCTCCCCTCGGTGGCTCGCTGTCGCCGAAGCCAGCTCACCAGGGCCTGGCAAGAGCTGAAGTGCCCGCTGCTGCGAGACTCGGCGGGGTGGCACACGGCCCTGCTGTGCCGGGGGCTCTCGGGAGGCCGCGGTGCTGGCAGCCGGTGCTGCTGGTGGCTCCCAGCACTCAGTGCGGTGCTGCCAGAGGAAGCGGCCGACGCACGTGATGGAGCTGCAGCCTCACACTGCCTCGACTGCAGACACCTTGCTGCACGGGCCGGGCTGGGAGCTGCGCGCCCGGCACCGCTGCCGTCCCCCCACCCCGGCAGGAAATGGCAGGCGGCCGCCCACGCTGCAGGGAGCCCGCGGGGAGGGGGGAGCCACTGCTCTGACCCGGCAGAGCCCCACGGGTCCCACTGGCACCCCGGCTTGCACCCATGCTGACCCCGGGAGCCTGTGCGTCCGGACCGCCCATCCCACCGGGCTGCAAGCCAGGGTGGGAGCTGGGCGCAGGACAAGGCCAGGACCACACACTGGCGAGGCCATGGTGGCCAGCAGTGGCAGGGACTGACTGCTGGCAGTGCTGCCGCCAGACCCCATGGGGCTCTGCCCCACGGCTGCCCCAGCCCCCCGACGCCAGTGCTCCCTGCTCAGCATCCCCTGGGCAGCCTGGGCTCGGCTGGTGCTGGGTGTGCAGGGACACCCGCGGGTGCCGAGGGCTGCCGGGCACCGCCAGCGCTCACCTTCTTGTGTCCCGGCTCCTTCTCGCTGGCGTTGGAGGGCTTGCGGCGCAGCATGGTGCCGGGGCGCGGTGGCAAGGGTGCAGCGTTCGGGCAGCGCCTGGCACGGCACGTACCTCAGCACCGGCACCGAGGCCGGGAAGCGCACAGGAAGCCGGTGGTCACATGAGAGGCGCTTGCAGCGGCGCGGCTTGGGGTGGCTGGCGGGTGCGCAGGCTGGAGCAGGAGGAAGGAAACCCTCCACGAAGCTGCTGCCCTGCCCAGGGCCCCCCAGGGCGGGGATGCCCGCCTGCACCCTGCCACCCCTCAGTGATGCTGCCGCTCCTCGGTGATGCTGCTGGCGGGCACCGCGTCCCCCCATGCAAAGGATGAAGGTCCCCCACCCCTCCACCGTGCCCACTCCCCGTGCCCGCTCATTCTCCCTGCCAGCACACGATGGCCCTCCGTGTGATGCTTGGTCCGGGATGTCCCCTGTGTCCCCTGCATCCGCAGGTCCTCCTGGCTGGGCATTGAGCCCCGGTGGGATTGTGCGCATTGACACCCTGCCACTGGCACCCGCAGGGCAGTGGGGATGGCCCTGGTCGGGCTGGCTCCCCTGCACCCTCTTGCTCCAGTTCCCCCATCTCTGCTCCCAAGAATTAAAATCCACCCTGAATCTGCCTCCCCGCCGCCGGTGCTGACTCGGCCACCCCAGGGCAGGGCAGACGGCATGGGCTGGGTGACACGTGTGGGGCTGGGGGCCACGTGGGGCCGGACCCCAGCCCCACACCAGCCAGCGAGGCGGCGGGCAGGCTGGCAGCACACTGGGCTGTTGCGGCAGGGCCCAGCAGTTCGCAGGCACCCACCGGTGTTGCTTATGTTTAATCACAAACGAGCAAATAGAAAACAAAAAAAAGGAAGTGAGCGGCGGGGAGAAGAAACGGCCGCGGCAGGGAGGGGGCTGGCGTGGGGCCGGCTGGCACAGGGTCAGGCCTGCAGCCCGGTGAGCAGCACGGAGAGGAGGGAGGCGAAGGCCAGCGTGCCCAGGGTGGCGGTGGCGGAGGTGGTGGCCCTGCCCAGCGGGAAGGGCTCGGTGCTCCTCTGCAGCCAGTGGTACGCCTCCTCCAGCTGCTGCCGCTGCAGCTCTGGCCCCACGCGCGCCCGGATCGTCTTGTAGTAGGCGTTCAGGTACCGGATCTGCAGCCAGGCACCGCGGGGGGCTGCAGGGGGGCTGCCCCGGCCGCCTGCCCCCCCTCACTGCCCGCGCCCCCCATTGG
>WAAD01032480.1:0-10091 GCA_013389945.1 Fregata magnificens | reverse complement strand
TACCTCAGAACAAGCTGAAAATCACCTGGGGAAATGAAGAACTTCCAAGATGAGCCAAATATCACAGGTGTCAGTATACTTGCTCTTGAAGACTCATTGGAAAATAGAGCAAAAAGCTTTAAAATGTACACAGCTAAAATACACAAGTAGGAGTAGTTTTATTCCAGCCAAATACACTAGCAAACTAAATCTCATGCAGAAAACACATGTATGTATGTATATATGCATGTAGGCAGCCTTTTTCCTGCATTGTGCAGGTTGTCCTTATTCAGACGACCTATCTTCTGAGAATATTTGAGAGTCTTATGGAATGGACCTAAATCCATACACACTTTGAGTAAATTTGGGGCACATATAAAAATTGTACTTTACATTAGGTGACATTTTGAAACATATTTTTTTGGCTCCTTTAATTTTCTTTATAACTGTGAGACAACAAGGGAGGGACCGTACTTGGAAATTCCCCCTGACTAGGGAAATTTCCATTAACAATACGGTAGTGAATATCAACAAAGTTATACTGCCAGTTCTCCAAAGCCACATTCCTCTAGTACAGCTGTGACAACAGCTCAGTGGGTTTCACTTGCTAGCCAGAAGTCCTATGATGATACAGGCAAAACTTCAAACATAGCCAAACCAAGCATGTGAGAACACCAGAGAGGTCACAGGCATGCTAAAGCAAATGAAAGGCTCAGTCTGAAGTCCAGAGAAGAGTGACATAAAAAACTCTTAGACGATTAGTTACATTTTTTCCAAAGGTCAAGAAGGATTTGATTTAGTGGAAAAAGTTAGAGTTGTGTTTGTGCTGTCCGGCCTGCTTTGTCCATCCGTAGGTGTTAACAGTTAACAGTTCTTCCAACTAGGTAGTTTAGTGGCTTCCAGTTTCTATCCAAACTCTAAAAATTATGCAGAAAATTTGCTATTCTTTGCCTCCCTGGCAATCCATCAACCTTAATTATAATTGTGCTGGAAAAACATAGCACTCTTTATAGCACTTTTTAAAGCCTGACTTGTTCTGCTGCCATTATAAGAAAACTAAATAGCTGAGCAATTTAATTTAATTTCTCCGATACTGCCTCATGTTTTCTAAACAAGAACCATAGCTCTTCTAAGTTTGAAACATCTGAAATATTGATTACAGTACACTTTATTTTGAGAGTAAAATGGATTAAACAGGTCATTTTTGTCATTCAACAAAAGCCATCATGAAGCATGGGTGACTAGAACATGTTGTCTATACATATGGTCTGTCCTATTAAAACTGAAGTAAAATAGAATATTTGGGGATGAGTAAGCATGGGGTTATATATTTCCACTGGCAAAAGGAAGCTTGTTTGCCCACAGAGAAACTGTGCTTATAGCTGCAAACTCCCTTAATATTTTGACTGGAAGGCTTTGATGAAAAGAAGGTGATTCTGTGAGCCCTGGTGTCCTGTGGAGTTTTCTGTTTCAAGGTGGGTTTATTACATGCCTGAGGAGGTTTTTTTTCTTTTTGTCTGATCAAAGCCTTTTTTTGCATATTGTCAACATTTTTTTTTTCTTCCATGTAGATTAAAGGGGAGTTTTCAGCCCTTTCCACACGGGAATCTTTAATAATCTCTCTTTTTCCTTTTTCTTGGCATGAGGAAAGGAGAGAAAAAAAAGAGAGAGGTAGCCAAACGCAGGCAGCATGAGTAAAAGTTACTGTCTTAGTTTCATTCTCTTAGAACAGTACCCTAAAAACAGTAAAGAAAGAAAGAAACCACATAATGCCCCTATTTGTTGGCAATCTGTAGCTCCAGTGCCCCTTTTGGGACCTGAGGAGGGGCTATATTTCAACTCACACAGGGATTGACCTAAAGCAGAACAGGCAAGAACGAGACATCTTTAAGACATTTGTGCACCTTCACCTCTCAGGTCTATCACCTCTGCCCAGGTCAGCTTCTATCCAGTTTTACTGACATGCCATCAAATATATCAGCCAGGTAAGAAAAAACATTGAGCATGAAAGGGCAGTTCATGTAGTAAATTATAGCAAACTTGTTCAGAAGGCTGCATTCCCAGAGATCAATCAAAGCTAGGCAGCCACGAGAGTCAAGGCATCTCAAACCAGTTGAACAAAGCCAGAAAAAAGGGAGATACTTGATTGAAAAGCTTCTGACAGAGGATGAGTACAGAATCAGAGAATGAAGCAGCCAGCCACACATAGTCCTGGGAAGACCCTTCATCTTGTATAAATCAGTAAATGGAGGGAATAAGGGAATAATTACTACACTAGCTAAGGGGGTTTTCCTCAAAAAAAATTTGTTTGTAAACAGGCAACTTTAGCATTTATTAGACCAAGAAGAGAAGCTAATGTGGCCTTATTCTTCCCTTATGGCTCCCATGAGTGTCTTAACAAACCTTAAGAACAACATGAAGTCAAAAAGACATAATTGCATCTGCTTAACCTGGCCATTCACGCCATCAGTCCTGCCTGTGTCAATATCTTTTCTTGTTTACTTAGATTTATTTGCATTTGCCAACTTGAAAAATGCCTGTTCTTCACGGTAAGAACTAGTTTTGCACCTCAAGAATTCTTACTTTGGCTTTTGTCAGTATGAAGGACTATTTTCACTAATAAAAGTGGCACATTTTTAGCCATGGTAAAAACTGCAATAGACTTGAGTTTGCAACAAAAACTTTAGGACTTCATTAAATTTTGAAAGAACAAATAGTAACAAACAAACCCCGTGCTCTTTCAATTAACATTCTAGGAATAAATGAGTATGTAGCAACATTTTTTGTCAATACTCAACTTCCCATATTAATTGCATTCCAGTGGAGAATCCTACCTGGAAGTATAGAAATCTATCATATTTGCCTTCCAGATGCACAAATAATGATGACAGATGAAATCCTCTGCAATGTACCAAGATGTCTGAAGAATTATAGAAACAGCCACAACAAGAGAGATCAAAGCGTCAGTTTCTCACATGATTTGAATTGAAAGCAAGTAAGCAAGGAAGTTTGAAACGTCAGTGATTTAATAAACAAACTAAAGCATAATCAGAAAGACCCCACCATCTAGCTTCTATGCAACATTAATGGCGAAGGATCATCCAGTTAGTCTTTCTGAAAAGGTACCCAATAAAAAGCTCTAGAGATAAGGAGACCCTTGTTCACAGTGTCAGTCCTCATGCTCTCGATTTTCTCAAGGCTTCTCCATTTTCAGGTCTGAATTAATTCTGGATGCGGTTGGGCCGTATATGGGATGTTACTGAAATGCTCTAACATATCCCATAATTAAATGTCTAAATTTCATCAACTATTTTAGTGTTCTTTCCAATCTCCTCCAGAGATAAGCGCATGTAGAAACTTGCATTGATACAATTTATCCCATCAAATTTTACACACAGGAAAAGACTCACAGCTTAGTGAGGGCTGACAAGGCATATTCTCTTCCTCTTAAAAAAAGATATATATGTATTTATACTTATATATGCACACAGAGAGAGAGAGAGAAAGGGACAGAGAGACTTCTCATAATCATTGCAGCAAATTATAAATGATGCATGAAATGAAAAATTCCTGTTGAGTGCACTGAGAAGTGTATGGAATGTGCCACCACGGAATCAACATTTGCCATGTTATTCACTTACTGAGAGCCACTGACTCAAAAGTCAACAGAAAAATCCTCTGCAGCTATACATTTCAGCCTGCACAGTATTTGTGCATTTTCCATTTGTTTTCCAAACCAGTTCAAAATAAGCGTATTGCAGACTTTTAATCACATCAAGCTTTCCAAACTTCCAATTATTAGAATCTAAAGAAGCTTTGAAAACCACATAGAGCAACGTGCAAAAGGAATTTTAAGTTCTCAAATAATGAAATAAAATAATCATTAAAAAGCACACTGGCAAACTGCAGTTTCATGTTTCTGTGTTAGAAATAGGCAGAGATGGTCAGTGATTCCAGATTATTATAAAGGAATCTCAAGGACCAGTGGATTGCTAAATTGGGTTTTACCTCTGCAAATAAAAAAATGAAGACTTAGTTTATTCTGTGTTATTATTTGCAATCAAATTAGCTAATATTCATTAGTGTGATTTTTGCCATCATAGCTATTCTGAGCAAAACCTTAACTTTAAGGAATTTAAAACTGTGTAAAGATTTAACTTTGTGACCATCAAAGCTATGCAGGTATTTAAGCATTTTCATTGTAGTGTCTATGGAAGAGCTGTTTCTCACTTCACTGCTAAAATCACCGCTAGAGTATTCTCTGTGTGAGTAAGACTTTGAGAAGAATCTGCTTATAATGTAAGTTCATCCTGATGTCTCAAGGTTTGGGAAAAGGTAAAACATCAACAGAATAGCTAAAAGACAGACCCAAGATACTAATGAAAAAGGAGAGATTTTGGAGTATAAGGTCAGATAGGAGCATTGATGGTCTGATCTGATCTTCTGTAGATCATCTGGATTTCATGCTTGTGCAATCTGAATATGTGCCAAGGGGTACACACAACACATACCACCAGCTGGAGACAAGGCACTGCTACATACCCTGCTGTATGCAAAAAAGTGAAAATGTTGTTCAAATTTTCTAAAGGACAAGTATCCATTCAGGATCTTAATCCAGTTTGAAGAACACAAAGCTTATAAATGTAAAATATTTTGCTTTGACAACTGGAGAAAGCAATTCAAACATCCTCCAGGTAGCATCACTGTATATGCCTCAGAGCTAAATGCTGTAATTTCACCAGTTTGTCTCCTCTTCTGCAGGTAAACACGTATCTGCAACTTTAATTCAGGCACAGGTGCAGGTCCAGATACTTATGCTTCTAATTAAACAGTATTGAGTTGCAGGTGTAAATCAGTCAGAAGCTGATTCACATTTTAGCTGGGCTTCATTACTGGGTGCAATTTTAGTCTCGGTAAAATGTCAGTCTAAAACTTGTTCTCTCTATGCAAAAGTAAATTCAAAGCATACCTCATTCCATTATGTGCTATGGCAGAATAATCCTAACTGACTAAGTATAAAAAACAGGGATAAATTACTTTTGAAAGATGTAACGTACTGATATTAAACACAATCAAGAAATAGACAAAATGAAAATCTGACCACAATGAACTTCCTTCAGCATTTCATTCGATTTGCTTTTAAGTGAATGATTAAAGAACTATGATGCAAAATGATGTTTAAGAATTTGCATGCTGGGGCAGAGGGTAAGATCTGTATCAATACCTTTTCAGAATGCATCTCAGGATAGCGCTTGCCTTCATCTCATTAAGTACATAGTATTTTCTCAGATCTGTCTTTTTTTTTCTTGCTAACATCTGAAACCCCACAAGCTTCAGAGCTAAGCTGAATCTTGAACCAGTGGATTTACAGTTACAATACACTATTTGCAAAACCTCTGACATGTATTTAATCACCCTATCCAGATGAAAAACAATTTGCAAAGGGAAATAGCCTGGAATCCCCATTTTAAGTTCTCCTCAAACTCTCACATATTACTTATGGATTTTTTTATGTTAAGTCAGCTTCATAGTTTTCCTTCCTCATATCTTGGACAGTCTCCATTAGCTGGCATTCAAACTTAAAACCCTTCAAATTATGCAGATATCTTTTATCCACATACTTGGTGGATTGTTTTAAACACTGCTTAGGGACCCCTCTTCCCTTTTAAAATTGCACTGGAGAATTTTTTTTAATCATATGGGAGAATTAGGCAAATCTTACTACTAGCTGAAATCTTGAAATGGTGGTGTCTGTCACAGCGCAGGGAACTCTGTAGTTTCTAAGTAAATAACCACAGCAATTGAACAGTCCTTTGAAAGCAATGTACAACTGAAACACTAATACAGCAGATTCACAGTCTCAACCAAGGAATTTGACTTCCCGCCCAGTTACCCACCAGCAACTCTCTGGAAACAATGTGGATACATGTACGTAACTGAGCAAGAGGCAACCCAGTAAGGGAAACTGTTTATTTGCCATAGCCATGAATATCAGTATATTTCAGGTTCTGTCCTCACATGCCTGGGTAATAAAACAGTGATTTAATCTACATGAAGTTTTCTTCTTTTAGTACCTGCATTTTCTCAGAGATGGACTAATTAGTGACAGCCGACCAAGTTAGTCCTTTTGGTCAAGTGGTAGAACATGTGCTTTCAGGCCCATAAATTCAAGGCTTAAGGAATAGCTTAGCTATGTGCAATTAAGGATACATACAAGTATCCTGCTAGGCTAGAGCCTCTATGTTCAAACCAGGTGGTCCACAAAGTCTCAAGCATTCATATGCAGGCAGAATAAACTTCCATGAACATAAGGAATTCTTTTTTTTTTCCTCTCTTGCTCAGCAAAAGGATATGATATAAAAGCTGTGAGCTAATGATTTTAGAGAAAATTGTCTCACAGAAAAATTATTATCTACTAGCAAAATTGTGATCTAAGAAAGGAGGTACTGAAAGGAAAGAAGACAAACTAGACCACGCTTGCTGATATTTCACTCTGCCTCTTCTATTTCTATACGTCTTTCACTCTCCTCAGTACTTTTTTTTCTTCTCAGAATGAATGCAGGAGCCATGCAGCTATGCTGTAGCAATTACACATACGTTTTAGTATGAAGTATTGCAGTAAGCACAGCAGTGACACATTTAGGGTAGAGAGCCTAGACTGAATGCCAATAAGACTGTATGTCTTAATATCAATACCTGGAGTTTCACATGCTTGGCTTTTAAAATTGAAACTCTTATGTCTGGGCAGATGCTTATTAGTACAGGCTGGGTGAATAATGCAAAGCATTAATTTCCATGTAAATGCTGATTCAGTGAAATTTAATATCATTCCATGTTGAGTCAGAAGGACAGGCATATAATATTTCCACTGAATTAAAAGATTCCATCCTACTTGTTACATAGTTTGTTCCAGTCTGATCCCCAAGTCCTTGAAATGCATATGGCGGGCAATGCAATGTTACAATAGAAAAAACACAGGTTGTTCAAGTCTCAGATAAGGTTAAGTCAGAAGCCATGGTCCTGCAGCAGGCTGACTGTAAGTCATTTCACTTTAGCACTAGGAAGAAGAGAATGTTTGGAAGCCATTCGATTTTTCTTTGCTGCAATAAACTCACAGCAGAATTTGACACAAGTCCATTGTGAGCATATGTCTTCATGTTCCTCATTTCCTTCATATTCATCTTTTTAAGATATTTTGTTTCCTTATTTTTTAATATCTTCCTTGAAACTCCTCTCCAAGTCTTCTGATTTCACTATGATGCGTTTCTATTTATTAAAAATTTCTTTGTTTTGATGGGAAGTACCCACAAGTCTGGGGAAAAATAACAAGCTGAACATAATGTTGAAACAATGAAAAAATCCATTTTTCAGGATCCCTCAAAAAGAGGGAGAGGCCTACTCTAGACTCACGGTGGAGTTACAATCTTAATTGTTGCTTTTCAGATTTAAAATCTTTACAGGCAGAATAGAAATTCAGTTTTACAATCTCCCTCTAAAAATGTGGCTCTCACAAGGGAAAATTAATCTCATAGGTACTATTTATACTACTTTGTAAATATTCTTCCTGGAAAAAGTAGAAGCCAAATTTGTTTTATCTGATTACTCAACAAGAAACAAACTGGGAGTTCTCTTGTTCTTAATAGCTAGAAGATTCACGTACTTTGCATTAAGGACTTACTTTCAAATAAGGTATGACATTCTGCCTTTATTGCTCAGTTTGCATTGATTAAACTAAAGCATAGCAAAACCAATTCAGGTATCAAATGCGAGATCCCTGTTAAAGGCAGCATCATTACAAATCATGCTGGTAAAGTAAACAAGTGAAATTCTCTTAAATAATTCATACACACAGCTCATTGACATCAAAAGCCTTCTCTCGAAAAGCACTACAGCAAAATGTAACTGCTTGATTAATCTAGAAAAATATTAACTGTACAGAAAGAATACAGTTAGCAGAAGAGAGGGCAACGGAGGAGACAAAGTAATGGCCAGTATTATAGGAAGTGCAGTAGTACTTCAGTTTAGTCAACCTAAAGATTTCCAACAGGAAAATAGGCATCCGAGTTATCAGGAAACCAAAAGACATGGTGGTGCTGGTTGACAGCCGGCTGAACATGAGCCGGCAGTGTGCCCAGGTGGCCAAGAAGGCCAACAGCATCCTGGCTTGTATCAGGAATAGTGTGGCCAGCAGCAGTAGGGAAGTGATTGTGCCCCTGTACTCGGCACTGGTGAGGCCGCACCTCGAGTACTGTGTTCAGTTTTGGGCCCCTCACTACAAGAAGGACACTGAGGTGCTGGAGCGTGTCCAGAGAAGGGTGACAAAGCTGGTGAGGTGTCTAGAAAACAAGTCTTATGAGGAGCGGCTGAGAGAACTGTGGCTGTTTAGTTTGGAGAAGAGGAGGCTGAGAGGAGACCTTATCGCTCTCTACAGCTACCTGAAGGGAGGTTGTAGTGAAGCGGGTGTTGGACTCTTCTCCCAAGAAACTAGCGATAGGACAAGAGGAAATGGCCTCAAGTTGCGTCAGGGAAGGTTTAGACTGGACATCAGGAAGAATTTCTTTACTGAAAGAGTGGTTAGGCATTGGAAGAGGCTGCCCAGAGAGGTGGTGGAGTCGTCAGCCCTGGAGGCGTTCAAAAAAGGTGTAGACGTGGCACTCCAGGGCCTAGTTTAGGAGTCCTGGTGGTGTTAGTTGATGGTTGGACTTGATGATCTTAGAGGTCTTTTCCAACCTTAATGATTCTATGATTCTATGACATTTATAAAGAAAGGACAACAAACATACAAAAAGGACATGCAATGGAAATAAATGAGAAGCACATTCTGAATGTGTTTGTTATCAACAAAATATACCAACATACACAGCAAGGATTTGCATCAATCTTAGTGCTGATACTGAAGATTGAGGTTCAGGAGCTGTAGGTCTGAATAGAACAAAAGCCTTTCACTACAAGGCTGATGATGTGAATCTTATGAACAGGGTGGGTTTCTGATTAGTTTACCTACTCAGGTAGCATTTGCAGTTCTTACACTGCATGGCAGGTTTTTAACCCATACAGTTATGCTTTCTCAGCTAGCTAAAAAAGTAAGACCTCTGAGAGTCATGTTTCTTGTTGGATCTCTGTGAAATTAAACTAATCTCCCTGTTAAGCTTCCTTAAACAGTTTCACAAAGGACATAATTAATTGGGCTATTAATCTTTATATGACATGTATTAACCTTTTCTCCAGACAGATGTATACCAGTCATATGACTTCCACAGAGGTCTTATTAATTCTAAAAAATTCAGAGAGCAGAAGATAAAAAACTGTCATTCACTGAAACACAAAGTGTAAGAAAGAAAATATGTAAGAACCATGACACCAGCAACAGTAAGAAGCACAAAAGGTGCTATTGAAGCCAACCGGTTCACTGGGAAGCTGTTAGCTTTCTCTCAGTTTTTGCTCCAAAATAAATTAGAAGTCTCAACAATTCTTACTGAATTTATAGCCAGATCACATATTAAATTTAAAAGGTTGGACCTGACTATAAATAAGAGGACAATCAAGTTCAATCTCTTTACCTCCCAAACACTGTCAAAAGGTCCTTATATAACTTTTACAACAGAAATACTTCCCATGAGCAATCTGCACAGGTTGTACTGATCAGGTAACAGTTTTAACCAGCTCAGATTGAGATCAAAGCTTGAATTTGTAATCACAAAGACAGGACACATTGGTGACAGCATTTGTTTTCTTAGTCAGTAGTTACCATTGGCTTTATGATCTTTTTTTATGCAAATTAGACAAATCAACTTGTTGTCTATAAGTACTTCCCTGATATTAGCTGTATGTACTCTTTTAGCTCTAGAATTTAAGGGAGGGAATTTTTAATCCATTTTTTAGAACAGCTGCTAAAGTCACATAAATGACCTTGAAAGCCTAAACTGGGATTATAGGAGAATTCACAGGTATAGACATGGCAAGAAACAGAAGGAAGGAAGACCATCCTCCAGGGACCTACTTTGATAGCAAGGAGACGGCCACAGTATGACAGCACTGGGACTTCTCCAGTGTATAACAGTTGTGTAGGGATGGGGCCAGGAAAGCCAAGGCACATTTGGAGCTGAACTTGG
>WAAD01032471.1:5094-28545 GCA_013389945.1 Fregata magnificens | reverse complement strand
CCGTGTCCTGAACAGGCCAAAGTCTGCCCTCCGAATGGGATGCCACATCGGAAACGTGTTTCAATTTTTGGCGCTGCTGTGCTGCAAAAGAGATAGAGAGCACGTACTCTTCAAACCCCATCCAGTGCAAGGGTGCACAGCTGCTGCTTCTTGCCCTCACACAGCCCTGACGCCTCCAGCGAACAGGCTGGAGGACGGATGTAACCCTGAGGGCGCAGGACGCTCGGCACCACAAAGCTCTCAGCCATTTTGGCACTCCAAGGGAAATGGTGAAGGGAGCTGAATGTTGAGAGAGAGAAAATCTTGAACACTGCAAGAAGCAGCCCAACTTATCATGCGGGGGTTGCTATGGCAACCCACCCAGTTAATGCTTCACAGGGAAAAAAGAAAAAAAAAGGGGAAAAAAAAAAAAAAAGAAAAAAGGCTGGCACTTTTGCACAGGCACAACAAGACGAGGAGATAAAAATAATGTCAGCACCCTGCCCCCACCAATCCCTCACTCTAAGGGTCCCTGAGCCAGGCTACGGGAGCGGGAACACAAAACCTGCATGTCTGGCCTCCCTGTGACAGCCATCTCTGCCATCCGCAATCACATCAGCTCGCTTCAGTGCGAATATCCTCTTTATCATGCAGCTAAACATCAGCAAAGCTTGTTCCTTGCACAGCCCTTCCTGACTGTCAGGAACCAACCCATACCCACCACTGGGATCACCAACCACCCCAACCTCAAGGGCACCAGAGCTTTGCAACAACCATGTAACAGCAGTGCAAGCCCTTGATGCACAAGCACTGTAAGAAAGAGCACGAGAAGGAAGAGAGCACCCTTCACACTTGCTCACTGCTGCTCCTACAGAGCAGCCTCTAACCGGTATGAAACCAGTAATGGTTTGCAGAAAAGTCACACAGGATGATGTATACCAATTTTAAAATGTTGAATTTAATAGACGTAGGCATCCTTCCCACGCACCATTCTACAGAAATCTATAGCAAGGGAAGACTTCTCTAGTTGTCTTTACAGGGTACCTGGAGGGTTATAAAAGCTCATTCAGTTTTCTCTTTTTCACACTCAAGTGTTAAAATGCATTCTCCGTGTACCTGCCAACATCTGGATCCCCATCGTATATGCTACAGACAACTGCAGCTATACTCTTTGCACACATCTTTCCATCTGTAGACCTACATTTCCAGCTGATGCACAGTTCCCAATGCTGGGGACTAGGTCTGCAGCGTTCAGGTGCACCCAGCCCCAGTTGCACGCCCTTCTCACCACCGCCCGCGTTCAGGAAGGTAGGTGTCCATTAATGCTCTTAAGATGCAGGTACCCAGAGTGACTGTGCTATCTTACGTGCTCTCTCTATATAAATACCTGCCTGCATTTGCATTATATCATTTTTTGACAGATCTATTTCCCCATGCACATACCCCTGTGATTCCTGAAAGCTATGCTCCATACTGAACAACCGCTCTGTTTTCTGTCACATATGTGCTGCAGAACCTCTTTCCGCTATATACAGATTGTGCATGTTCTTGATTTACTACCGCCACCTGAGCTTGGCTTAGCTTGCTTCATCCCTGCGGAAGAGGCCAACTGATTTCCAAGGCCTCTGTCTGGATGGGCAATATTCTGACCCTTGAATGCCGGCTGCTCTCCCTTTCTGCTTTCACTGAAGACCCACAAGGCACAGTCCCTTTGCCATCTTTATCTCCCAGAGAAAACACAGGCTGTTCAACATGCCTCTGTTTATCCTTGGCTCTGAGAATTGTTTTCCTTTCAGGACTAAAAAATGAGCAGGACTGGATATTAGAGAGTCCTCCCCTCTGTGAACAAGAACTAACTGCCCTGACAAGCAGACTGCCCGAGTTGTTTGTTCATAGCGGTGCTCCCTGTCGGAGAAACACTTCCTCAAATGCAGTCTTGCATAAGCCAAAGCCTGCACACGCACAGAGGACTGGCAGGGTCTGGGGACTTGGATCCCTTTGAGCAGCAGGTGTGCTCTGAAGGCTGGGTTGAAAATTCTCCCCTCTGTGTCCAAGAAACGCACTGAGCTACATTCCTGCACATTGCTAATGCTTTGTGGTCAGCAACTAAACAAACACATTTTTTCAGACCTTTAATACAGGCCATATTTAGGGGTGTGTTACTGTATACATCCTGGAAATTCTAAGCCCTGGTGTCAGTCCAGGTACTTTTGGGGTACTGTTTTCTGGGAGTCAATGCCAATAAAATCAAGTAGTGCTTACACACATAAGCAAGCCTTTGTGTGCTCTATCTGAGGTGCTGTTTTACCAATCTGGACTCTAATGAGGTGGCACTTTCACAGATATGCTTTTAGGCCTCTCCTCAGCTCATTCACTTCAGCAGCAGATGAAAAATCCATTAGCGTGTCAGATTGCCACACATTCATTCACATTTGCTCATTTAATTTCTGAATTCTTACTGCTTGTAAAATACTCCAATGCATCAATTATTTTAGCACCATGCAACAATTGCATTTTTGTAAAGAAAAGCTTGTTCAGCAAGTGCTACTGTCTTACCTTGGCTGGACTGACGTGCCAGCTGCTGCTTTTTTCCTTAAACGGTGAACGAGGCTGAATCTCCTCCCAGCTGTCAATAAACACGAGCATACAGCTTTAAGTTTGCTTCCAAGTCCCCTAGAAGAAAGCTCTGGGCTACTTCTCAAACGTGGTTTGTTTTCACAGGAGTCCAGGAAATACGAAGGATTCCAGGAGATTTTCTTTGTACTGGAGATGTTTGGTTGGATATACTTATGATCTTGCAGAACCAAGTCTCCCATTGCGAAAGAGAAATTTTGTTGGGTTTTGGCTATGTTCTACGCCTTCCATCTGTGGGTTTCCAACTTTCTCCTCCTAGTAGCACAAGTGTCATCGTCTTTCGTCTAAAACAACAAGCACGTATGTAATACATTAAACATCACAGAAGAGAAAGGAGAAACAGTTTTTCCAGCTTCAATATGACAGAATTGAAGGGTCTTTTGTCTTCTGACAGCGAAGAACACCTCCCCGGTCAAATTCAAAGGTGCTGTGTAAAATAACAGAACTTACGCAGAGCTTTGAATCTGTAAAATGTCACTTTCTCCTTCAAAACCACCATTTTTCAAAGGGAATTCCTTGCTAGCACTTCACCATCTAAGCTGGCACCTTCTCCTGGCTAGGTATTCTACTGCAGTTTGATTACTTTTAGTAGTTTATTAACTTTAAACAAAGACACAACAACAAAAAAAAAAAACTCTAAACAAATTTAGAGTGATTGTAGGTTTCCATCCAGAGGCCAAATACTGTACAGGAAAAGAGCGATTACGTGGAGAAATCCCAAGGGAGGGGCGGGTGGGGGGAAGGGGAGAGATGGAGAGAGAGAGAACACGTATTTGCGCCCGTGAGTGTGCGTGTGTACGTATGTATGTAAGCGTGTGTTGCGGGCAGGAGGTAAAATATGCCTAGTGCTGTGCTGTGCGATCCTGGAAAACAATGGCACCGTGCCTGCAGATCCGGCAGATCGCGCTGTCCCCTGTGCGTCGCCGGAGGTCAAGCCAAGCTCCGCTATTCAGAGACCTTTTTCAGGCAATACAGATCTTAGAGCTAGAGAAACTGTGTCACTGTTTCTGTGTTCTCCTTGTCTTTCTAGCTGCATCTACTTGTCGTCTGATGTTATCGCTGTTAATTATTCACCTCAGAGAGTCCCCATCGCAGACAAGACGCTTTACAAACGGTGGACTAAGAGCTCAGTGTAGCCTTTCTGTCCCCTGATTTAATGATCGTGGGTTCTTCACTGTCCCAGCTGGTGACTGATTAAAGTAATTTCTCTGCAAAAACTCTTTAATTTATCTACAAATAGATGATGTGTCTACATCACTTACACCTTTTCCCCAGTTCCTGTGAAACTCTACAGAAGTACATCAATTCTCTTAGAAAAACTGGGGGTGCAAACCTACATTAAAGTCACACACATGGTAGCCGAATCAGCTGCAATACTTAACACTTTGCATGCAAGTGCAAATACTCCCCTTTCACCCCAAAGATCTTGATTTAGCAAAACCATGAAATCCCTGCAACAGAATAGCTCTTGCGTTGGTGCCTGTCAAATTCTAAAAGCGTTTGGCCATAAAGGACTTAAGTGATGCATGATCTCGATATAGGCTTCAGAATTAGATTTCTGTGATGCAATAAAAGCAAGGGGGATGCAGAAATTCCTCTCCAGACTAAATCCTGGAATACAGTACCAACTCTGCTCCACTCCACATGCTCGGCTTGCCTTCCCCCTCTCCCTCACTCCTCCTGCTTCACCTCTTTGCCCTGCCCGACTCCTGCCCCTCCGACAGGAACCCTTACTTTCTCTGTCATTCTGCTTTGCACGTGCCTTGCCAAGTCGTGTACCATCACCTACAAGCCTTACCTGCCCTTGTCCCCTCTCACTGCCCAGTTTATGGGCTCTTACTCTTTGCTCCATGGTGCCTCTAAAGATCAGGTGGTTTACACTGGGCAGAGAGGACACTACACAAAAATAGACTGTATTGCATGCAGTAAACCGATTACAGTGAGTCACTACTTTTTACAAGAAACTACAGACTATATAAAACACTGGCTTTGGCTATAATTAAAAACCCCAATGCTCTGAGAAGGATGAATCCGTAACTGTTGATATCAGGTGCAGATCTCAGTGTGTTCCTGCCAGATATCAGCCAGTTCTTTAAGATAAATAAAAGAATAAGAAATCAAAAAATGTCTGTGAGATAGGACAAGCTGGAAGGCACAGGGAATATTCAGTTCCACCAGCAGCCCTTAAAAAGAGCATAACAAAACCACCCTTAGCTCCACAGGCAGCTGACAGGATAGCCAGCTGAGTCACGTAATTGCTTGAAGGTCGCATACGTTGCTTATTTCAAGGTCAGCTGAAACTAGGTCATCAGCTCAAGTCTATGTTTTGGCAAGGACTAAAAATTAGTGCCAACTGCCAGCAACGTGTGGAGGGTGAATCAAGTTCAAGAGCGTCCTTGGTCCTAATGGTCAGATGCCATTACCACCCACCCACCCTCAATACTAAACAAAACCAAACCCAACTTTTTGGATGGTACGTACTTTGGAAACAGAAGCAGTTTCCTTTCAGCGCTGGAGATGGGGCTGTCCAGCTCAGGAACAAGGGACACTGTTGATGTGCACTCCCTGATCACTCTCACACATGCAGAAATACAGAACGTCGGCACAATGCTTCCAGGAGGCTGTTGTTATGAGTACCGCNTAAAAAAAAAAAAAAAAAAAAAAAAAGATTATTCATTATTACTCATACTTGAGAGAGAAGTTTGCTGTCTGAAGAGAATTAAGTTTTATCTGCAACTTACATAACATTTTCCTTATTGTTATTCTTATGCATACATTTGAATAATCAAAACAGGAAGCCACTTGGACTATAATCTCTTTTTCTTTCATATTTGTATAGATTCAGCATCATAAGATCCTTGTCCAGGTACAATTATCCGGTGATAACAACTGATTTTTGATAAAGAGTCACGCTGATCATATCAGAGAGAGAATGCTATACAAAAGAACACTATGCACATATATTCCACTTCAAGAGACACATACATATCCCTTCTATAGAAAAGCGGTTATGTTGGAAGCCATCACGTGGTCACAAATGCCCAGTAAGAATGAGGTGAAAGGCTACTTACGTGACCCACTAAGCAGTGGTACAATCATTTCCATTCCAATGGCACTACACATGGCCACCAGCCCCTGACAGTACACGAGCTATTAAATTCTGATCATTCATGCACTCAGGATGCTCACAGTACATCTACAGCAGCTAGTTACTACTTTTGTCATGCAATGTAAACAATCCTTGATTAAAAACATTTTTGGAAGTACAGTTTTCATTCTAAAACCCCAAGACGTTTTATATTATAAAGACTGTCTATGGGCTTTTCTCTACAGGGTCAGCAGAATGATAGCTGGGAGGCTGAGGAAGCAGAGATCACTGAACCCTCGTGCGTGACAAGCAAACGATGATGGGGTGTCAAAAGTGTCTTTGCACAAAGCCTTTGGGGGAGAGACAAAATTAACTTTTTCTATAAAATACATAAGCTTTATGCCAGAAATTTCATTACATTAAAAACCAAGCTGTGCACCATAAAACAGAGCCCTGACACACGTTCTCAGTCAGCTGCCCTTAAATGTACTCCAAGGCAAGGATTCTGTTCTCATCTCCTGCATGTAACTATTCTCCCTGTGCAGCTGCTCCATGCTCCCGGACAGCCGCAGTGCAAGGTGCTCAGGGGGGTTTGGATTGCTTATGACAGAGGGCAACTCCCCATGCTTTGACAATAGTCCTTCCTCCTCCTACACCCATCCTGATGTAAACCGTACAAGGAATGACACTTCCTAACAAAGGAGCTGTTTGCTCTATAAATAGTCTTTCTCTCACATACCACAGATATTACCACCCTTTCCCAGCATCCAAGAACAACAACACACAAATAAGTATCAACGCTGGTTGTTTCTCTAAGAAATGAAGAAATAAAGCATGTCAACGCGACGTACTGAAGGCACAAGCATGAAGCTATTTCTGAGGCAGAAATAAAATTTCACACATCTTCAACAAAAGCTGGAAGCTTGTTTCCATTTAGAAAGAAATGTGCTTTCTCTAGTATGCCTGAGTGCTCCTAAACTGTAACAGATTATTAAGTATGATTTTCTTTTCCCAAGAAAAGGGGTCCCTTAAATGTAGAATTTGAAAGACGATATAGACAAGCAGGGTCAATTCTGCACCTACTTCTGATTTCAGTGGGTACTGCGTATGTATTTCATCCATAAACTAATGAAGTCTTTTAACATCTGAAGCCATGAGGCGTCAAATCCTCCCTCCCATGAGGAAACAGAGGTAGATCAAGGTGAACTGATTTGCTCAAGGCCACAGATTAAATCTGGGGTTGAGGTGAGGGCCCTTAACTTCCTGTTTCCTGTTCTAATGACCAGGTTACGGAGCCTCCGCCCCATCACTGACCCCCATACCTTCATTGTTGTCCCATGATCGCACATCGGCTTGTTTAGCAATATCAATCTTTCTCCTTCCCTTATTCACCTGGCTCAGCAAAACCTTCTCACCTCATTTCCCTTTCTAGGCAAAGCTGTGCAGTCTCTTCCCCACTTTGTATCACGCTCTTGGAACACATGGGTGCCAGCATGCAAACAGGAAGCACTTTAGTACTTTAAAGTACTGAAAGCCTTTGCCCGTGTCTGCTGGTGATAGTAGCAACCTCTTAACCCAGATAATTTCAGAAGCAGCTGCAGGGCAGACACTGCGGCAGCACAGCACGAGGTCCTCTTCCCTTGCAGGACTTCTGTACAAGGAGCAGCAAACCCGGTGAAAGGCAGGTACAGAAAAGGGTAGCGTACAAGAGTCTCCTCTTTTGACAGAAAGGGTTAGCAACATCAGTATGCTCATTTGCAAGAGACAACCGATTACTGCAGAAGGACGGGGGAGAGCAAAATGAACTGGCTGGTAAAGCTAGACTAAACCCATTTTTTCCCGTTTTAACTTCAGAGAGTCCTTGACTGACCGAAATCCAGCAATAAAATCAGCTTTCCTCTGGGCGATATCTCAGAGTGATATGTTCCATGGTTTCTTTTTTTCCTCCTCTTCCCGTACTTTTTTCCTTCTTGGGGCATTAAGTCATTTGCATTTAATGATTTGCAAATTATTAGATAGGCAAATAGCTACAGTTCTCTATAAACTGACTCCATGTTCTGCTCATTTACTGTTTTCCAGTGAAAACAGTCATCAGCCAGCTCGATAGACATTCCGTGCCCCACGCTCAAAACAAGCATGAAACGGAGCAACGCTGAACACAAGTCTGGGAATCCGTGGCACAATTCCAAATGCAGACTTAGATTGATAAGGAAGATCTAATGCAGCCAGGAATATTTCCAGCGGCATATAGATTTTCCCGTGCGTTATTTTAGTCTCAGAGCCAAAACGCTGGCTTGGAAGGTTCAGGTCTTCCGACTACATTTGGGAAATACAACACAGACAAATGCCCCGCCGCGAGAAGGAGCCGTCTCCTTGACCTGTTCTGGTTTTGATCTGAGTATTACCATTGTCACCAAAGGGATCTACTTAGGTTAACAGTGCCAGCATTTCCTAGTCACATGGAAACACTATCACAGAAAATAGAAGAGCTTACACTTCGAAGAGCCCACACAAACAGCTCTCAGACAGCAACCTTCTCCGGCCCAGTCTACTCGAGCAGAACGCGGGCTTAGGAATGGGAAGTACTACCTGCCATTTAATCGGAGAAGGCAGGAAAGCTCATCAGCTGTATATTAAGACTGTCAGTTGCTAATTTCTTATCTCCAGCTGTTTTAAAATTATTTTAAAAAGCACTTTGTTAAAAAAATAATAAAAATTTATGCTGACCGCCTCCCCCCCGCCGCAATGTAGTTACTAAGACTTTGAAAAACATCAGTTTCTATTCCACCAACTACTACTTCATGGGGTGTCTCTACATTCCCAAAAAGTCTCCCTGAACACCAAACTGCAAATTCTTTTGAGCTCCAAATTTAATAACATGGTAGTTTCATCAGATATATGTGTGTTAAACTGCATCGAAGTGCTGAGCAGCAGCCGAGAGAAAACTTCCGAGAGAAAAATCAGAAGAGACTACAAGGCATCATGAAAGCAGGTTGTAGGAGAAGATAGCACAATTATTGGATCACGAAAAGTGGCTGGATGCATTAAATAGCAGACCCCAATACTCACCTCAGCAACAATAAAGGAATCTTGGGAAAGGAGATGTTTTGCCGCCTGTGTCCTGCTCTAACGAGGCCAACCCAGTCTTGGTTTCGCCTGGAATTTCCTACTGCACCCAGAACAAAGCTTCCCAGCCCTTGCCTGAAGCGGTCTAGAGTGCAGTTCACATGTGATAGAGGTTCTTGTGTTTTGGTGCAGTTCTCGGAAGTGGGAAGGAAGCAGCATTCCCACAATCCTTACTCCCATTACCAGCTGGCTGCTACTAAGCATTTTATCACCCACCTATCTCACGTGGCTTAGAATACTTTCCATAAGGAGGCCGGCAAGTACAAACTAGCAAACAATACTAAAAGAGGGCGTGCAGTCCTGATGAGCATTAAGATAGAGATGGCAGAAAACTCACTGTCAGTTAGGACTTCAGATATATAAACTACATATGCTCTGGTTCAATGTAAATGTTTAACCTGTTTCATACCTTCAATTCTGCAGGGAAATTAATAATTTGCTTTTTCTTCCAGCAAATTCTCAAGAGGCACCCTGATGCCCCCCCCCCCCAACTCCATCATTTGATTCTTTTTCCCTCCAAAATTCTTCCAAGTCACTCTTACCATCCCTGTTTAGCCACTCAATTTTCCCATTCCCCAAAGCAGTGCTCTCTCTCACTGCTTGCGGGCAGGTTTTGTCCATGTCCTGAACTTGCAACTAACCCCTTTACCCTTGGGGCATAACAACCTGCTCAACCCCCCATTTTGTTCAGATCTAGGCATACTGTTCAGAATTGGCAGGAGACACATTAGTCGTATGGGAACTATATATGTAGGTATGACAAGATTTATGGCACTGAGACAGTGACCAGAGCACATACCCACAGGATCACAGGAGATTTCTGTAAGGCAGCAGAGTATTCATAGGGAAGCAAACACCTCAAAAATGGGATGGGTTTCCGGGAGCGAGAGGCGCGAGACACTGAGGAGCACATGTCAAAGAATCAGGCAGGGAGTTCGAAAATTATGAGGTAGCACAAAGGTTTGGGACACGCTCCAAGGCAGCGTCCTGACATGCCCCACGTTACAGAAATCTCTACTGGAATCAACGCTCAAATCTCATCTCCTCTCACTCCTCAGGAAACAGTCTCAGAAAAAATACGGCACATATTTTAAGAGGGAATCAGCAATAGAGTACTGAATAAAGACTGTTTGCTGCCGTGGCCCCGAGCACAGTCTGAACCTCAGTTCAGGTGCTGAGAGTCCTGATAAGCCTCAGGGAAGGAATTATGCCATTCAGTCTTCCCAGACATGCACGGACTAGGAGGCCAAGTTTTGCTGTTTATCAGCTTATAATGCAAGAACAGAAAGTAGGTCAGCAAGCACGTTATCTCAAAAATGAAGAAAACTATCTTCCGGTCCCTTCTTCCGGGGTGGTTTTGATCGATGTATGTAGGCATGAGCAGAGCTGATTTTTAGAATGAAAAACCAGTGAAACTGCTTGAGCCCAAGGCTGTAGCGGACTCCCCCAGACTAAGTCAAGCAGCAGTGCAAGCAAGGAAAGAAGAGAAAGATGTTCACCCCTAAGTTCCTGGGGACCCCAGGCAGAGGCACATTACCAGCTCTGGGTGCTGTAACTGCATCAAAAATCAACCCAATGTACAGCAAAGCAGTGATTATAACATCAGATTTAGCACAGGCACACACAGCTTTAAGCTATCCTTCCTGAGTGTCCTACATAACAAACCCAAACAAATTAAGGCATGAGTAATGGAAAGGTAGGAGGTGGCAAGGCTTGTTTTGGTTCAGGGAAGGATTACCATCCCTTGCTTGGAATCTAAATTAGATTCAATTTAGATTGGACTGAGGCAAGGCCAAATTCCCTCAGTGAATGAGCTGCTGCAGTAGATCACTTGTGTTTTGCAGCCATTCTTCAATAAATGTATTTTTCATCTCCTGCTTCTACTTTTGTTTCTGATCTTGTCAACTTCATGCCATGCCATGCCCTCCCCTGTTCCTCTGGGTTAGGATATCCCTTATTACCTGTCTTGGTAAGGAAAGAACTAATTTGTTGTCTGGTAGAGAGAGAACGTGTTCTTGGCCTGATAAATGGATTATCTCCATGAACATGCTTTCTAATGCAACAACACCCCACATTCTCACAAAACCAAAGGAATTTATCACAACCAATGACGTGACATCCAAAAGGGAAGGCTCCCCCTCCTGCCCAATATGCTAGTATTACAGCCAATTTTTTTGCTAAAGGAAAAACCCGGGAAAGATGGATTTCATGCTTACCATGACTGCAAAAGGATCTCTGTCCACCTAACAGACTTTGTATGGTCACAGCGCTCACACGTCCAAGGCAGATATACAGTTGCAAGCAACATGTTTCACACAGACAGTAATTCCACGGTTTTGGCAATCAAATCACACGATGAGCAGTTTCAAAGATTCAGAACCTACCTTCAGATTGCAGATAACTACCGATAGACCAGTATATATTGCACTGCATGAACAGAGCACTTTACAGAGCAAAACCTCCAGCAAAAGAGTGTTTAATAGGCTAGAAATATAAAAAGAGAAACGAGGTCAGGAAGTGCAGTACAGAGAACACCAAAGGGATGGGAACAGTGCCAGCCGCAGGGGCAGCAGAGTCTATCTACCCCCAGCAACTGGGCTGTGTTTAGCCATTATCTGGTTGGTTTGCTGCACTCTAGGCTTGTGGTTTTTACTCTCCTGATACTCTCCATCCCACGGATTATCATTTGAGATATCAGTGATATCAGCTAAGATCTTCAGTCCCTGCTATCTCGCTCTCAGGAGAAATCAAGAACGTAGAGCAACTTAAAATAGAGACTCAGTTCCTCACTGGACTGAAACTCTTTAGCCTCTGACTCATCTCCATGAGGAAGACAAACATATGTAAATCTTATGTTGATCCAGAACAGCGTACCTGGTAGACCTTTATGTGCCACCTGCTTCAACAGAAAAGGGATTAAATTCCTTTCATACTTCTCAAGTACTGATTTACAACTTGTTCTTCCTGGGTAGTGTGTAAACCAAAAGGCCATCACTGACATGTCCTGCAGGAGGCTGGAGTGCTGAAAAGCAACCGTGTGACTTAAAAGCACTACCTACAGCAAAGCTAATAGGAATTGGGTTGATTCACCTAGAAACTCTGGACACACGCCTGGCTTTCCTCTCTCATACACCGAGCATTTTAGCAGTGCCGCTCCAACATATGCCAAAAGGGAATCTGCCTTCAGAACTTTTAACTGGCAAACAGTACGTCCAAATATTGGGTAGGACAAATTATTTCCAGCTGACAAACAAGATGTCATACTAGATTAAAGCTTTTTTGCAACGGGCACAATCATACAGCAAGTTATCACGAAAGCATGCGAGGCAGCTGATAACAAACAGGGATGTGTCCAAAGGCAGACTGTATTTTTGTCAGAAGAAATGGGTACCGACCAGCAGCACCTTCAAGCCACCATGAGAGACAAACTTACCCTGTTGCTATACTAGGTTTCATAGAGCCCACAGAGAAAGACAAAACCTTACGGGGCAATTCAGAGCAGGAGACTGAATCCAGCAGGTCAAATCTCTGCTTAGAGCAAAAACCTGCAGTGGCTAGGCTCCTAATTTTAATTTCCACAGTCAAGGGGCTAAGGTAGCCGAGATGATTTTGGGGGAGAGGGCATAAGCAAGAAACTTTTCTGGGGATAATGTATCTTTCTCATGTGCTTCCAGTTTGCTCTGATGGATCAAAATTAAACGGCTTTATTTCATTGGTCCAGCTTCCTTTGCAAGTATTCTCATTTTTGCCTCTTCCTTAGAGAGCCCAATTTCACAATGGGCAGCTGCAAAAATACTAAGCTTTCATTTTTAGTGCTTACTTTTTGCTTAAACATGCTACCTTTGGCAGAATCAGTCCATTAATCATTCTGGTGAGAAGAAAAATGCAGAACTACTTTTCAGAGTACAAGACAATTCCCACAGGACTGGTAATTTATTAAGACTGATTTTCTTTATGATGCTATTTTCCCTTTCTGAACTTTGGTGGCCTTTGCAAAACTGTTTCACTATTGTATTTTAGTCTTTGTTTCCTACTGGCATAGCATATAATTCTTCCTTTCTCATGTTTGGTTTCACATGCATTCACTTTGTGATAAAATGATACTCATTTTGTAGTATCACTTCAGCAGCTGAATAATACACTTTAGGATGATACTGCAAGACAGTAATATTTGAATGCAATGCTGATTTTGTGCAATAACCTGATAAAAACAGACATTGTTCCAAGGAGCTGCTCTCTTGAATGTATACTCAGAAACTTCTGAAGTTATTGATCTTAAAATACATTATGTTAAAGAGCAATCTATTTCCAAATGATGCGGTAGCCTAAACTCCTACATGCTATGAATACAAAGCCTCATTTTGCCAATTTTCAGGGTTCTGAAATAGCGAAAAAGAAAGTAGTATTATGTGCATGTGAAATATCAAAGTAGTCGACTTACTTCCAAGGAAGAAAATACTAACTCGTGTATTTTAATTTGCCATGATTACAGTTTCCATAGGAGAGAGGAATAATACACATTTCGGAACTCTTCTAATCATCCTGAATGCATTATCTGCATATACCGTGCTGCCTGCCCAAATTGCACTACAATTTAAAACAATTACATGAGAAGACAAAGATGGAGTTTACTATTACTAAAAAGCACATGGCTAGCATCCAATAAAACCCCAAGCCAGTAACTAAGCTACACACATTCCCAAATTTAAATTCACATCAACACCAAGAAGGATGAAAACTTCTCAAGTAAAGTTAGCATTATGGCACTAAGCACTGTAAATCTCATCACACAACGGCTCACATTAAGTAAACCAGAGCCCGGCTGTTTCCATGGCTTTTAGGGCACCTCATGGACTCAAGAACCCAAAATGCTGCACATTCCTTTACTAACAGTTCTCTAAGCGCAAATAGTTTCACAGCCCATCTACGCATTTGAAGAGGAATAAGCCTGTCTAGTCAGAACTAAACTGTAAAAAGGACATTTGATTCAATCCTTTATTTTACATTCACATCAAGTGCCTAACTGCCTAATTAGCTGAGAGGGCAAGCTATACAGGCAGGCTAGAAGCCAACCTATTTATCATTTGCATTTAAGCAATGCTTTCATATTTGCAAAGCGCTATGCAAATACCAATTACTGCCATGATGCAGCAGAGCTTATTAACCCAAGCACAGTGCTGATGTGATTATGCTGCTTCCAGCTCTGGAGCTAGCTCATTTGCCAGCAGTCTGCCCTGCCTGCCTCCTGTTGCAGGGTATAGTTATGCTATGATATCCCCATCTCCCTCACACTGTCCTGGAAAGTGCCTGGAATAAGAGTACCACAATACATCAAAACTGACTTCCAAAGCACAAAGCTCAGGTTCAACGCTTTGCATGCCCCCAATACTTGGGCTGCAAGGACAGCTCTGCAGACAGGCTCCAGAGCACCAAGGAAGAAGTAATAAAGCTCATTTGACAGGATGTCCCACTTATCCCCTGCTTTGTCCATCTTTTCACAGGGTTATCAAGAGCATGAGCATGTTGCACTTCACAGTCCTTTGCCTTATTAAATTCAGAGCATCTCCTATAACTGTATTCACTTTTGATTCCTCTCTTCCACTTCCAGAGAAAGGCATGGAGCACATGGCATTTGTCCCAGGAGAGGAGCAGCATCCTGGGAACCACTTGGGTCAGATCCACTACCAAAAGGATTCAATTTGTTTTCTCTCTTATCAAAAGCATAGGCTATTGCCTGGCTATTTCAGCTCATTTGCTTGCTCATACTAACATTGTGCTCACCTGGATGTAACTTACGATAGACCTCAGCTGCCATGTACTTACTCATCATAAAACTTTGCACACTGAACATGGATTTGGTGACATAGGGAGCCTTTCATTCATAGTTAGCTTTTTCACAAATCATCTCGCCCCAAGACGCATTCAAAATAATTGATTCTTGAAGCAAAACTTGATGGGACTTGCAAGATCCTCTTTTGGTAAAAATCAGCATTAACAGCAAATATTTCTCCATGGCAAATCACTGTGACCAACTGAAGCTCACGTCCTAGCAAAATGTGTTAAAAGGAAGCCCAAGGACTATGCATGCTCCCATCTGTGACTAGTTCAGACATGTCTGTACACAAAAGCAAAATCCAAACAGTGCAAGCTTGGGAAATGCTTGTTTTGATATTTAAACCATGTCACCTGGACTCATCTATATGCATTTGTTCCTAAGGACAGGATTCATCTCCCCTAGAAGCTAGGTATTTCATCTGAAGCATTCTTCCAGGCTGCTCCTTCATTCAGGCAGAGAACAGCATGCCTCTACAGGGTAATTATTATCTCGTATACGCCTAACACGAATGAGACGAATCGCTGTCTGGAGGTGCTTCTTTCTTCCTTTTGGCTATAAAGACAACCTGATTGACTAGCGTAGCCTCAGAGTTAAATTAGATGAGCTGTATCCCATCCTAGGTAATTTTGTACTAGGAGATCTTCTTATGTTTTGCACCTATCACACAAATCATACGGGGAAGGGACACATGCAAATCAGGCAAGCAGAAAACTCAGGTCTCATCCTTTCACTGGGACCTTACTGCTGCTATTGATTTTACTATGGAAGCACTCAGATTGTGGGCACCACCAGCTGTAAAAGCCCTAGAATAGACGGACACCCCCAGCAAACTGGTCCTCGCTGCACCACCTTACACGTTAACGTCGTGAGTCCACCCTATTCCATCAGTGCTTGAGGTGGCAGTCAGAAAACAGAACAGGCAAAAACACTTACTAGGGGGCTGTGACACCGTACCAAGTTGATGCGATACTCAGCTAGGACCCCAGATTTACTGGGGTAAATCTTGTACAAGTCACTCGTACCAGATCTTGTACAAGTCACTGTCTCTCCGTGACTCAGTTTCTCCATCTGTAAAGCGGAGATGATGCTCCTAACCTCCTCTGCCAATTATCATTAGATCTACTGATGAAAAAAACCCCAACCCTAACACATAGGTGCTACTACTCACTAACTAGGGGCATTTTACAAATGCCTTTAAGTATGATACCAAAAAGGCCCAGTTCCGCGACCTTCCTCGAGCTGAGCACAGTTAAAACAGATACCACAGACATGACTTATAAAAGGAGAAGAGCTACCAGGAAAAATCTGAACTCGGCTAACATTTTCTATTTAAGATAACATTTCGGAACCATGAAATACAAACGCTTCACTAAAACAAGACTACAAACCACTTAAGTACATCTTGCATCTAACAAAACTTTGCATTCTTTGTGGATAGAACAGCTTTTCAAAGCATTAACCATGCTATCCTGAGCCATTTCTAAAGTCACACAGACTGTGAAAACTAGTGAATTGATTGCTAGCCAGGCCCCAATCCTGTAACTTCCTATATTTCTTACTTAACTGACTTTATTTGCATCGAACGAGCGGTTGGACTGGTTCTCAGCAGCAGTCAAACAATACCCAGTGTAAATCAAAGTCAAGGGCATTTTCCCAAGAGGAAAGTAGGTGAAAGGTAAGGCTGGATTGTCCTACAGCGTTAACTGCCCCAAGCCTGAAAGCGCGAGGTGAAACTCTGCCCATATACAGGGACACGCTCAGCGGTGGTGTACGGGGAACCGATGGCAACGGCACAGGCAGAGCACCTCACTCATGCCGGCTTCGGGGAAGGCTCTGAAGAGAGTGCAAAGGCTCCTTCCTCTCTTTATGGCCGCTGCTCCCTTCAAGGCCACCGCTCCATGCGTACGGACCTACAGCATGTAAACCTTTCTCTTTCTCTGGATGGAGCTAAGTGGCAGGGGAGTTTTTTCATCGTGATTTTCTGTATCACAGCAGAAGCACAAGTAACTTACGTTAGCAGTGCACAACCAAAATAGCTGGGCTTTTAGAAACTGGTGAGAATTGGCACTCTGACTTTCTTACGCTCATTGTGCAAAGGCCCTACGTCATGGCACCAGCACTTTCTCTAGTTCTGCATTTTAACATTCAAATTGCTCATCTCCCACCTGCAACATCTCAGGCTGCCTGTGTGACTCTGAAGGGAGACACTGAGTTACAAGTACAAAGGATGGTGTGGGACCAAAGCAGAGGCACTGGCAGTGAGGGTATGGAGACTCGGCCAAGCCCCTTCATGGGGCTTTGACAAATATGAAACGAGTTTTTCTTGACCCTAAGTATTTTCTGTACACAGCCGAATGCAAGGTCTCTACGGGTAAGATTTCACACTGCTCTGGGCTGCATACAACCCATGTGATTTTCAAATTCCACAGGTAAAATGCTGTTTGCAACTTCATATCACAGCTCAAACATCCCAGTTGTGTAACACCTCGAACTATTTCAAGACCATTTTCTCTCACCCCAGAAGCCTTCTCTGAATTTTACTCAAGGACACAAACGTGACCATTGTTGCTAGAGGACAGAAGGAAACACAAATGAAAAATGAAATACATACAGATTCTCTGAAATATCTCAAAATATCTCAAAAGGTATGATGAATTGAATAGAGAATGCTCTCCCTTCCTCCCCACCTTTTGAAGCAGCCAACAGAATTCCACTGCAATGGTATCACATGTAAATGGAAAAAAAAAAGAAAAAAAAAAAAAAAAGAAGAAGAAAGAAGAGGGGGACACATCATTCTCTATTAAATGCTTTAACAGATGCGTACCACCTTGCCTGTTCTGGTAGCAGCTCTATACAATCCACCCACTTTTCTGGGAATGCAAAAGTGCAAAGGCAAAATGAAAAAATACTTTAAACCCAGTCATTTTTAAACATGGTTTACTCTTCAATTCCACTAAGCCACTGAAGCCCACAGTTTTCAATATCCTTTTCAACTATTCGCCATTTAAACTTTGCTTCCTGCCTGCAAATCTGCTAGCATTGTAACAGATGGGAATACCAAAGACAGAGGTCAATCTGTATCAGAGCAATGGTCGCTGGCTGTCAGCTCTCATAAACCATGAGCCATCACTTTGTCAGTCTCAGCCTTCGGCTTTGCAAGCTGTGACTAAAGATCCTGACTTGCTCTGCTAGCAGCTGTTGCAAGCTGTGAGCCAGCATCTTGGTATTCTCAGCTGAAACACTCACCACTTCTGTGCTCACAAACTGCCATTTTCAGCTAGCAGAACTCTCGGGTGACATGGCAGCAATGCAAGGACACCACAGGGTACAAAAAGGATCATCTGTTTGGACGACCCACATTCAACCAACTGACTCATTTTTAATCCCTTTCCAATAGAGGTCATTCAGACAGTAAACATCTGGCTGTGGCACCTCAGCCATCTTCCAATGAGAATTATCTTGCTAGTCAACATCTAGTCCCGCTGTATCAGTTGTCAATTACTTGTGCAGTCATATTAGTGCAATGACCTGCTTCTCATCATAAAAAACCCCAAAAGCCACAGCACCAAAGTTTTCTAAGCAAAAGAGCATCTTTGCCAAATAACGCTTGCTTTGTTTCCACGTGAAATTAGGAAATAATTCTTGCCCATTCCAAGTGACTTTTGCCAAATAATGGACAACACCCTTCCAGAGGCTGTGTATGGAAACCTTTGCTGACCACAGACTGCCGTTTCTAGACAGCATTACTTACAGACATATAGCACACATACCAGGCATTTTACAGTCGAGTCTACCCCAAAGCTTCCTCATCTAGATTTGCATAGGTGCTTCGGGGTAAACACACCTCTGCATTACTACCCAGTTTCTCTTCCCATGTGCGTCCAGCTTTAGCTACACATAGGCCCATACTCGCATCCCTCTTTTAACTGTCCCTTTTTCATCCTGTCTTCATCCCGAAGAGTTAGCTTGCCTCTGACACTTGACAGGCTGCGATGTCTGTCAGGAATGAGGTTGGGTATGTTGTTCCAGAGGAGTAGATTCAGACTGCAAACTACAAGTTGGCTCTGCGAGTTCTGGATGTGTTGGTTTGGCACACGAACCAGCACATCAGATAACATTTTAAAAGGAAAAATGTATTGTTTTTTGCCTGAGAATGATGAAAGCATCGAGACAGCAGCTGTTTGAAAGAAAGACTAGAATTTACAAATTCCTATAAATCATTTATGATTGCAAATGAAATGTTGGAAATCTCACCACATTTAAAAAAGAAAGTTACACTGTGTTTCCACACCAGCTTCCAGTCCTGACTGTACCTTTGCACGGCCCCAGGACATTGCAAAGAGGAAGAAGATCAATTTTCCTTACTGTTTTTATACCACGTTCAATATGAATTCAGTAATGGTTCATATTAATAGCACTAGGAAGCAGGAAGATAAAATACGAAGAAGAATAAAAAAGTCCTAGATACTGTGTCTCGCTTGTGGCTTCTGTTTCCTTCCTCAGAAACAGAAAATGTCAACAAAAGATTGCTTCTAAGTAATACTCCACAGCCCCCACGCCAAGAGATGTGCAAGTTTTACTTCGTATCTTTTTGAATTTTCTTTAGGCAGGGAGCAGCTAGCTCAGCATTTGATAGCACGCCCCGACAGACACACCTCTGTATCTCACTATTTCCAGTAACTAAGGATTACTTTGGATATATTAGAGACGGTCATAGCCTCTTGATGACCCATGCGAAAATGTTTTGAATGAGCAGTTCTACACATCAGAAAGTGTCAGAATACAGAATACCCAATACAAATGACTCTATTGTTGTAGAAATCTAAGTAGAAACTCTCTCAACAAGGACTAGAGATGAAAAGACCAGTCACTTCCCCCACGCCTAACCAGCTCTTCTTCAGATGATGTTAAGAAATAAAAGATATATTAAAAAATATGTATGAAATGATACATTTCATCCGTGTTATCTCTTTGTGGATATACAAAACTCACCTCAGCAGTCTATTAGCTTCGACAGGGTGAGTATAGGCCAAATCCTTCTGTAAAAGCGAGATAAAACTTTCACTGAAACAGACTACAGCTGCGGTGACTGTGCCAAGTCCCCAGGGATATCAAGTCAGCATGGTACTTACAGTGAGGCACACTATAGTTCACCATTTAAAATGCCGTCTTAAAAGCCAGGAATTAAGCCTAGTGCTCCTCATAACTTCCCACTCGCCTTTGGTTAACAAGAAAGGAAAATTAGAAAAAAAAAGCACAGAAATACAGCTTTCCATGAACTCTGTACAGTACTGTACAGGAGTGGTTTACAACCAATGCCTAAATTACCAGCGCCAAAATACCGCCTAAGCTTTTGTTTTTATTTGGCTCCTGAGAGCTCTATAGGAGTGCTTGGTTCATCACTTGTGGCCTGCAAATTACGGTTTAACATCTTTGGGTTAAATTAAGAAGGAAAAAAAGGTAAGATTTAGCAATAGCTTTTCCCTCTTCTGCCGAGAGGGGAGTTTCTCCTCTCCACCGAGTAAGGAAACAAGGAATCCTCAAAACTTCCCACCTTTGCTAAGGGATGGACCCAGAATATGTTCTCAGCCCCTTCTACTTGCCTTCACTAACAGGTTGCCTGCTACTGGAGAGAGCTGGCTGCAAAGCCTTGTTTTAAAGGCTACTTAAAGCACAAGGAAATCATACAGCTCACGTACATACCTACCAGCACGTGCCTAGCTCATCTGCAGTTCTATCCCACCTTTGAATGCTGATTTCAGCACCGCAAAACTATCACCTGAAGTTCAGGTTTCGTTTTACACTTGGCCTCAAAGGAAAAAAACCGAAACACTTCTTTATCACTGGAGATAGGTCCATGCTAGGACACCAAGACAGACACACATCCCGCTCTCTGAAATCTTATTTTTGCTGGTGTGAAAGCAATGAATGAGCAAGGAAAGCACTAAGCACAGAGGCTGCTGTGCTCCCTCTGCTGGCACCCCCTCAGGAAAGGCAGCAAGCCTACACCATGCCTTGTAAAAGCAAATTTAAGTATAGATCTGCTACCCACTCCTGCATCTTCAGGTACTTCTAAAGCTGCATGCTGCCGTTTTTGCTAATGCAGGCCCCACTTTATAGGGGATAGGAGGCATACAAATAACACAGCAAAGTTTAACAGGCAAATCGCAGGCAAACGCATTACATTCTCCTTACTCCAAAAGCCCTTACAAACATGTACAACTTTGCTTCACGACCTGAACAAATTTGAGAATCTGAGCACAGGTATCAGCAACCTGCAGTCTTCACCCATTACGAGTTAAGAAATGTGGTCTCTGTGTGTTAAATAACAGCAAAGCGTTCTCCTGGCTGTCTTTTTACAGGACTTGCATACAGACGTAGGAACTTGGAATAGGATCAAAATAGGTCTTAGTTCTGGTGAAGAAGTGCGAGAGACGTAATAATTCAGAAGGGACACGTTATTTTTCTAGCCTGAGATTTAGAAATCAGAACAATACTCATTCATTTTACCTTCGAAACAGGGCTCAGCTATGAATGTTGAGACACGCTAGAAACACACGGGATGGCTCTCTGGCACAGACCCAAGTATATTCCTCTCCATATATGCCACGTCTTGCCAAACCCAGGCACAAGTGCTTCACTGGCAAGATTCAGTTGTGTACAAGCACTTGTCCAGAACTGCAGCCCAGGTTCTCACGTGGGTTCTCTTTCTGGTACCTTTTCAGCAGGGCCAAATGAGAAAACACAAGATGATCAGTAGCAAGTGACTACTGTTAACAGGGGTAATTCCTCCCAGCAGTAGGATATTACGCTGTGCAACCACGGTATGTTGGTTCACGGGGAACAAGAGATTTGCCTTTTTACAGTGCTTCTCAGCTTTACTTTGTGATTCACAGGAAACCAATCCCTTCAGTGGACTAAATTAATGAAACTTCTGCCACAGAAATTTTTAACCATCAATTTTGCTCTTTAAACTTGGCAGCTCAATACAGATCATTTGTCAGCAGCAAACCCGGCTCAATACTTTGTAAATATTGTTAAGCTATGGTACTGCCTATAGGGCTTCCCCAGTTCAATTAATTTGCTACAAAACATACCCTTAAGACCACAGATGCGTCAGTGTAAATATTGCATGTAGGCCAGGGTGTATGGGGTACTTTGTTGCCAAACACTTTTCTAATTTGCATTTCTAATGTTTGTCCCCAGGCAAAAGTATTCATGATTTATAGAAGACAAATGCAAAAATTGCCCAAGTGACCCAGATAACATTCTAAATCACAAGCCATTCCTAAAAAGTACAGAGCAGCTGTTTTTACAAATCTGTGAATAGCGGTATATAACGATACACATTCTTGTTTTCCATCTACCAGCTATTCCTTGCCACTGGATTAGAAATCACAGTTCCTAGTTAAAAATTGTAAATTAACAAGATAAAGTACGCCTGCCCCGTTTGCACATTTTCCAGCCCCCTGTCTTTGCCAACAGATCTGATGGACAATGCAGCTGCATTCCTGGAAGGCATTTCCCTATTTCCAGGTCCATGCTTCCTTTCACATATGCCCCCACTTCCAGCCTCCGTCGTCTAGTTTGACGTCAAATACACTCACTGTACCTCTTCATCTTCTTGCTGTAGTATCTTTTCCAGCAATAGAGAGGTTAATCTCAGTAATGGGTAAGACATTCACTGGATACAGTCAATATATTAGTGCTCTTGCATATGGCACAAATTGTGAAATCTCCAATACTTATATACATATGAAAAGGTTTTCTATTCAAGCCCCAGGACACGATCCAGTTCTCAATGCAACAAACAGCAGATACTGAATGTGAAACCTTTCCAGATACACTTCTGTATCTTGTGTAACGTTCTAAGATTAAAGAATGCCATGGAAAAAGACCAATACACATAAACTGAGAAGTGGAAACAGCTTCGCTTTTTAATATCAGTGATGTTTAAGGAGGTATGATATGCTAATCACTGGAAACCTGTCTGTGATTTGAACATGAATTTATTCATGCTCCTGCTGAAGTAGTAAAGGATGTTTCTTTATTGTCTTCCCTACACTAACAGCTCATACGTACAGCTTCAAACGGTCAACATCAGTTATGTGCATTAACATGTTGTATCTCTCACCGCAATTTGAGTCATCTGCTAGTGACTGTGGCACCTCACAGCATCTCAAATGACGCAATTTGAAGCTCATTAATTATATAATGTAAAAGACCAACTGCTGAAATACTATGTTGTTCAGTGAGACCAGTTCTGTCAGACAGATGAAAGACAGTCTTCCCCCAAATAATGTTAAATTACAGAAAATCTTTCACCATATTTGACTTAGTTTTTCTCAGTTAAATTTCAGAGGTGAAGAAGTTAACTTCTAAGCGATGAGATACATCAGGTATCAAAAGTGTCATAAATCTCATTATTGCTCCTGTATGGAAGCTGGTAATTGGTGCGAGACAAACAATTTAAATAAGCTTTCAGGTAAGTGCTCTTGCTGAAAATGCACTGGGAAGTGTTTTTTTCAGCTAAGCATGATGGTTAAAACCACAACAAATGCAATGCAAGAATTAAAAGGGAAGTCCGAGCTAAGAGGCTTGAAGGAGCACTACTCCACTAAATCCCCATTAGTACCTAAACAGGGCAGGGATCTGACTTTTAGGGACCCTAGGCAGGCAAACAGAACATCATGTAAACGAGCAAGGCAAAATGTGCATAGACTTCCTTTACCCCACCGTACATTGCCACAACAGCTGGAAACCATAAGGGGAGTCCAGTGCTGGAAAG
>WAAD01032444.1:0-16056 GCA_013389945.1 Fregata magnificens | reverse complement strand
ATTTATAGCTTCAGAACAATTTCAAAATGTATCGGATTGAGTCAGAAGAGCTAAAAAGGCAAGTACTGCTGATTCAAGGATTCTTTATGGCCTTCAACACATCTTTATAAGGTATGTAACTCAGCCGCTGGTTTGTTGATATCTAAGAAGCGTAAGTTGTAAGTAAGAGCAGAGGAAAAAGGCAAACATCCTCTTCCAACCAGTTTGAGTCAAAAATCATTTTAGACAGATTCCCTCCATGCTCAGCCATCACAAGGGAATTCTGGTTCAGAGATGTTGTGGGAAAATGCACTCAAGGATGCACATATCAGATGTACACTGTCTTAGAAATGAAGGAAGGCCAATGAAGTAGCAGGAAAAAAATTCCTTCAAAAGGAAAGCCTTGGTCTTGGCTTGATTTCTTGAAAATCCCTGTGGTCCTAAAAGATCTGCAGATCCCTCTAATTCCAAAACAGTCAAAAGATTTTCTATTACAAATTTATTAATGACTACAATGCAATTATTTATTAAATAAAAAAAATAGACTATAATATAGTATGAGTGAGAAAAGATGAGTACATTTCTGAGAAATAAAGGATGTCACATCTTAGTAGGTAGATTAATAATTGCTCTAGTCAAATTAACTGTTTCAGATTTTAACTGTAAACACACATGACAGGAAGACAACTCAGCACTTAGAAGTCACGCCACTTCAGATTAACAGTTAGCTTTTTAAAAAAGCAATTCAACATATTTACAAGCAAATGTGAAGATACTATATTCAATCTATTTCTTCCTCTGGGAACTAACAAGATATTCAAGAAAATATGAAAAGGGAAAGACGTTAATAAGTTATCAATTACATTTTTTTTAAAAGACGTTAGAAAACAGTTCATAAAAACATCAACAACCAGAATATTCAACCCAGCCAGATATAGAGGCCAAAATAGAAGATGTAAACTAGGTAGCACTTACTTCAGGTGGTTTTCTACCTAGAAGCAGATAAGTAGCCATGACTTCGTCATACTTTTGGTTTACTAAAGATTCATGGATTTCTTCTCTTGAAAAGCCCATTGTGACCATGATGTCTAGAAGTAAAAAGAGCTAGATACATTAGCAGAATAAGTGCTTGGGTTTACTGAGAACTTAAGTACAATGAAAACAGAAAAAACCCTTATAATTTAACAGGTAACTAGAATTCAACTCAACCGGCATCATCTTTGCTGTGCAAAAATCAAAAGGACTACAACTCCCCCGTTTCATTGGTATCTTCTTCTTGAAAACTCTCAACTATGTTATTCAACACAGTTCAACATTATTCAACATTAAATGTGATTCAACAAACAAATAAAACACTGGCAAATAGAAACTATGAATGGCTACAGGGCCAACAGTATCTTTCTTCGACCACGGCGGATAAAAATTCTTGCCATCAACAAAATCTGTTTCCTTCTGCCTGTTGAATTCTGTAATCTTATTTGTCTTTTGCTGTGCTTGTAGATTCATGTCAGCTCAGTGGAGTCACAACAGTAGTTATAAAGGAGGGCGTTGTAATGAAATTTCTCATTTAAATGAAAAGAAAACATTTTACTTGTACGACAAGATTGTATCTCAAATTTGATAAAAGAGTTTAGTTTGACTTACAAAATAAAATTGCTTATGTACATCAGATGCAACATCCTTGTAGAAGTCTTACCTATTCTCTTGGTGTCATTAAAATCTGGTTCAGGCTCAGTATATGGCTTTAGTTCTTCTTCTTCATGGCCAACATTCATCCACCGATCCTTCATAATTTGCTAAGAAAAGAAATGAGCTTTAGGTCAATATGCCGTTTACCATACCCGATTAAATCTGTGCTAGCTGGTCTGGGGAAAACCAACTTAAAATTCATAATAATTTGAATGCTGCTCTTTCCCTCCCACCTTTTCCCCTCACATCTTACAGTTTCTTCTTTTATCTTTCACATCCTTTTGTTTTGATTAGTTCATTCCCCCGTACTATCTACCCTTTACAATACACCCTCCCCAAAATACCAGAAAAACTACCAAGAGAAAAAACCCACACTTCCAAGACACAAACCCCTTTCATTTTGTACCCTTCACTTCCACTGTCTCTTAATCTCGTCTTGCTGAGTGCCTGACACTCATGCCCTAATCTTGGTTAAGATGCCTAGATGTTACTACAATACCAACTCTATCACAATAAATAACTCCTTCAAATAATAATAAAGGAAGTGTTTAGAAACTAAAGAATATTTCAGGAGCGTGCTGATGCTTCCTACAGTCATTCGTTTCAAGATCGTGATGCCAACTGGTCATTTTTTTTCCTATGGATCTTCTCACTGCACTTGACCTAAATATGTTCACAGTTTGGCTGAAGGGAGAAATGCCTCTTAACTCTTTCTATGTCATGCAGATATTTACTTTAAAGATTTCTCCTGCATTCTTTGCTGTGGCCTGGATCTTTTATATGCCTGCAAGACTGATCCCCTGGAATCCCTAATCACTACAATTTCTCCTTAAGGACATATTCATCTTTTTTGAAACAGCTAAAACCATTTTCCCTCCTACAGCAATAGCCACACATGCCTCTTTAGGGACAGATGCTAATGTTGCTCACTAGATTGACAGAAGAGTGAAACAAGTGCCAGCAAGTCAAGTTTCCCACAGGCTCCAAATATGCCTCGCAAACACCAAAATAAGTTATTTCTCACAAAGAGCAAAAGACTCAATTTTCCATTGATATAACCAAATTCTTTGTATGTAGTGCTGCTGCCAAATTACAGACCCAAATAGCTGTATCCTTACAAGAACAATAAAGAACTCTGTACTTGGGCCAGTTAACATTTTGCTGACAATAAGACTTAAAAGATTTGTTCAAAGTTCTGCCACAGAATTGATTTTATGGCTTTTGAGGGGGAAGGGATTGTGAACACATAATGCTATATTGCATTTCTGGCACACAGAGCATGAGTCTATTTGACAATAGACTTTGGTTATATATTTGTAGCCTTGTAGTAACATGATAGATTCCCCAAGAGTACTATGCAGTATCTGCAATTACATTTTTTAAAGATACTGTTAATGAAATCTGAAGTTTAAGCATGATGAGGTGTTTCGATGACAGGAATCACACTGCTCAAATACTACCTCCCTTTCTTGATCCTTCTAGAATTAATAGGCAAACCCAACAATTCCCACTTACAGTTTTTCATGTCTCTTCAGTAGGTGGGTCTATAGTTCAATGTAATCTGCTCTAGGTTTCCATCCATTAAATATCTAAACTTTTGCTAGACTCTGTCTTTTAAATACATGATCTCATAGGCGTACCGAGTTACTGTACAACTCTTAAAACAGGCTCTTACAATCAAGCATTTTGAAGTCACACCAATGATCCAATTCCAGGATCAATATCACATCTGTGTAAATTCAGCTGGGCTTCCAGTCAGCTGATTAAAGAGCAGCAGCTTTGGTCAGGGTATTTAAAGATCTGATCCAAGCTGTATTTCTTAAAGATCAACCCAAACTGAATTTCAACCAACTAGATATAACTGATGAGGTTTCCCTCAATTTTCAGGAAAACTCTCTAATAAAAGTCTGGCCTGGCTCAAGACCTGTCTGTCTCAAAATTATTTGCTTTATTACTCTTTGTAAGCATAAATCTGCTCTGTGGGAATTTCACATAGTATTGCTTTGCAAAGAGTTGAAGACTGGGACAGAAGGAGGAATTTGTTGAAATCCTGATAGTTTTTAGAGATCCACGTATTTTCTGACAATGCATTTTTCCCATCTCTTCCTGTGAAGATTTACTGTTGTACAGCAACATTCTCTTGCTTCTATAATGTTTTCTCTCTGCTGCAACCATGAAAAACTCTAGGTGAACCATTTTAATAAAAATTTGCCTGGTCCTTACCAAAGGAGAAGTGCTAAGCCTAAACCATACGGTGCTGATCCTGTATCAGTCTCAGCTTTGATGCTAATGTCACTGACAAACATCCCATTGGATGGTCTGGGAAAAACATGCATGGGAACTGAGCAGGTGTATGGCTGGGACTGAGCAAACAATTAAAAGACAAAGCACAAACAAAAATCCTCCTCACCTAAGATGACATTGTCTTTCCACTTTCAGAAGCTTCTAATAAATATATACTTTCATTCTAAATATGTATTTTTAGAAGTGCTCAGACAGAAGAAATAGTAATTTCTTTCCAAACCACGTACCATAGCTTTCTAATTCAACAAACATGTGATTTCAGGAACACTCATTTTGAAAAAGTTTGTGATGTCTCTCTCCCTCAGATTAGCATACTGACCAATGCTGGTCATCATCAGTATTTTGGTACTGGCTCAAGACCCCCTCACACGTAACATTTACTCTCTCTCTTCCATACAATCTGACAACTACGCCATTTCAGCGAGGCTGCTATCCAACACCTCTCTCCAGGGACAGGAAGGAATTTTAGAAGAAATGGATAAAACCACAACATCTAGAATGAAAGTGAAATTAGATCTGAAGAGAAACTGCTGAAAAATCCAGAGGAAAGTTCAATAAAGGGAAAACCTATTTTCCTAAAACTTAAACTGGACACAGGGAAAAAGCAATCTTTCACCATCTTCGAGTGACTATACTCTTATCACTATGTCCTCTAGGCAGTAATAAATACAACATAATTAATGAATATCAGCAAAGTAGAAGCCACCATTCACTATTCTCTTCAGCACGGATTTTATTCAAGTTAAAACTATTTATAACAAGTCACAAACCAGCATCAGCTTGAAATAAGCTGCATGCAGACAGAGCTCAGTAAATGCATGCTTCCTTGCACAGGTAGCATCCATGCCAGGAAGCCTAAGTCATGCCACTACAAATAAAAAGCTGCTTAAATGAGATTTATTCTCAGGAACACCATCCACTGCTGCACAAGTATGCACAGAAAGATGAAACAAAGGTCACTGGTGATTAACTCATGCAAATACTATTTTAAAACCATTCTATTTATCTTCTGCTCTACTTTCATCTCTATGGTAAGTAGATGTTTTTTTAAAAAGTCTCTTTGCTAAAGAATTCACAAAATAGAACAGAGCAGCATTTAGAGTGAACTCTATGCGAAATACTTGTTAAATATCAGCTCCAGAGTTATCCAGCAAGTACATGCCAATACAGCAAACGAACAAAACAGCCCCTTAAAAACACTGAACCTTTTAGACACCTTACAAATTATGCACAGATATTCTCTACATCCCATGAAGAGAAAACCTAATTTACTAACAAAAAACTCCCAGAAAACAACAACAAAAAAAATTGTAACTCAGTAGAAATCCTCAAAACATATTTAACTGAGGGACACAGCAGATATTCTTATATATGTTAATTTTCCAGCTATTCAGAAACAAAGCTACCAGAAGGGGGAAAAGAAAGGACTGAACAGAAATAACTAGCAATTATTAGCTTATCATTCAAAGAGTTCTTATTATTCTTATTATCTGTATTATGGCACTAAAACAAACAAAAAATCCACGTAGTTTTCTATCACAGTTATTCTTCTTGTATCTATCCTTTTTAAGAAGTCATGCTGGAAATGGTAAGTTAAGTCAAAAACGCTTATGGTACTGCCTGCTGCTGTTTTTGTTTTTCTGAAAAACTCCAAGCAGAAGATATTTACAGTCTTGTCCTGCTTTCCACACATTTTGAACTAGCCCCATTATCTGACTGAAACAAGTGGGAGCAGTTTGCACTTTGAAATGCTCTTAAATTACAGTCTTTAGTCAGCAGCAATTAAGGTTAGACTTTCATTCATTAACACTTTCTATTTTCAAGCTGCACTGTTTCTGGGATATTTCCTTTTTTTTTTTTTAAACATATCTTTTGGGCCCTTAAAACAGGAAGAAAGTACCTATTGTGAAAAATAAATAAATCTTAAGCAATTATTTTATTGTATGCTTCCTTAATCTGAAAATCCTTTTTTCCCCAAGATGAAATTACTTACTTCCAAGCTGCCTCGTTTTATTGGATTCAGTACTAGTAGCTTCTTAAGTAGATTTTCACAGTCTGTGGACATATAGAACGGAATGCGGTACTTCCCCCTCAGTACTCGCTCTCTCAGTTCCTTTAAAATAAAGTTAAAAGGTGAGCCTACTAATGACATAGAAGATTTAAAGAGAGTAAAAGCCAAGCTTTCATATTGGAACTGTACCTTTAGATTCTGACCATCAAATGGCAATGATCCGCTTACTAGTGTGTACAAAATCACCCCAAGGCTCCACACATCCACTTCAGGGCCATCGTATTTCTTTCCTTGGAAAAGTTCAGGAGCAGCATAAGGTGGGCTTCCACAAAATGTGTCCAGTTTATTACCGACTGTAAATTCGTTACTAAAACCAAAGTCTGCAATTTTAATGTTCATGTCTGCATCAAGCAGAAGGTTTTCTGCCTAAGAGAAAAATAAAAGAGGAAAAGGACAATTTATGTATCAGAATAAGATCAATATATTACAGTGTATAATTTATCAATCAATGCAAAAATGTTTCTTTTTCTAAAATGCTTCACCATTTGTATCTTTCTTGCAGAACAAAAGAAACTAATCCTCCTGAATACATCACAAAGATTGAAAATCGACTACATTTACTCAGGATAATATAACTGTTAAAAACAGCTAAACAGTCTTGAAAGTCAGCTAGTGAATCAGCTACAAAGATTTTTCTTTTCTGGAAGAAATACATAGATGCAAGTATTCAGGACCCTGGAGAGTCAGTAAACAGTATCTTATACTTAGTATCACAGGTAGGTCAGAAGATTAAGAGCGCAAAGTTAGAGAAATACTAATACATTACTGGAAAAAAGTAAAGTGCATTTCTCAAAATGCAAAGATGCTGTGCAAGGAGTGCAGCAGAACTGGGCAATCTTTACTCATCTAACAGGGTCCCGGGTCCTGATCTGCATATCAGCAACACAGGAGCAGCACTGAGCAGTGCAGGAATCCTTCTTTTTCAACAGGAGGACAGACATTAGCCAGAGTTAGATTCACCTAATTGGCAAACATCAGTTTTATAGCAAACACAGACATCTCTCATCAGATGCTGTGATCAGAATTGAGCCCAGAAAATAAAAAAATGTCTTAAGCTTAGGATCAGAAAAGCAGCGATCAATTTGTTAGTGTCTTTGATTAAAACTATAAACATGATTTTGTTTGGGTTGGTTTGTTGGTTTTATTTTATTTTTAATAATTTCACTTGCACTCAACAAACAGGAGACAATTAACTACCAGTATATCAAGCCAATAGCTGCGGAACAGAATTTAGCCTTTATCAGGAGTAAAATACAGCCCATTTTTACAAACCAACTATCCTGGAAAATGTTTTATTTTCCCAATTCATGACCTGTAATCTCAGCTGCTTCCAGCTGATGTGCCTGCAGTCAGACTCACAGAGATATTTTCCAGATCTGACAGCCTTCTACATTACTGCACAAAGACTTCATTTTCCTTGTGGTGAAAACATTACTGTCAGTGCAGCTGCTCTGCTATTACAATGGTCCTCCTAGTTCAACAGTACTCTGCTACCCAAGTACCCCATGCTTTTAGGTTCCTTACTTCAAACAAAAACACCAAAAAACCCCTTTTTAACATGCCAAATAGAAAGACTATGCTTTTGTTGGTTACATGTTCAAAGCAAAAAGGATTAACAGTCACTGAAAAGGTAAGATAAGTTTTGTGCATCACAGGATGAGCAAAGTTAGAAAGGGCTATAACCAATTCCACACAAGCTGTTTATAATAAACTGTCTCCTTTTAATTTTCTGTTAAGTACCCACGGGCCTTGCCCTCCCTCCTCTTCTGCCAGAACAGCCTGGACAAACTTGCACATTTTCTTACACATCTTCCTAGTTTAGTCTGAAGTAACTTATATTTGATGGAGTTTACCCTTTCTGTTATTAAAGCCACAAAGGCTTATCAAAAATCTCCAAAGTGGTGCTACACCTCTGCCTTGCGGTGCTAACAACATCAATTGGTCAGCGTGTTGATACCATGGAGAAAGTCAACAGAAGCAGATGTGAATGCAGACACAACTTTAAAGTTGCTTCTTCCTTCTCTGCAGCTCCATGAAAAGAGTTTTAAGTGAGACAGAGATGACACATAACGTTTGGAAAGGAGAGACGAAGTGAGAACACCCCCTCAAAGTCATACGTTTAGCCCTTTTTTCTCTGGGGAATGTATTTTTCATTGGCTAGGCTGACTGGCTCTAAATTACACCTAACTCTGAACTTTTCAAATGAGTCTAGTGTAACTTCATCCAAGAGAAGACGCAGAGAGAAAAGCAAACAAATTATTTTGGAGCCTGTCTGCCTGTCTTGCAAATAGGAAGGAGATCAGCAGCAGAGTACTTGTGACAGATGGTAAAAGGGATCGTGCGCAAGCACTGCAAAGCAGTTTTGGATAGTCCTGTGAGCAGTGCAGTCAACTGTATGCGTGCTATGGAACTAAGAAATGAATGGGGGTGGAGGCTCTAATGGGCTCTGGGAAAACGACTGAGATGCAGGATGCTAAATAACTGCAGGGGTTAATGCAGTAAGACTCAATAATATAGCTGGGCTGAGCAAGCCAGTGCCAGATAAGCACAAGGAGACGGCTGGCTCCCTACTCCCAGCCAAGTAAAGGGTCGAGACAACCAGTGAAAGTGGCTTGTCCGGCCAAGCCAACAGGTCCCTAGGTGCAGCCTTCTGGAAAGCTCAACAGTGGCTGCAGTAAGCTCCAGGGAGCTTGATATGGGGATTCACGGGCTCCAAACTACCATGAAAGATGGGGAGAAATTTTTTTTTTTTTTTTTAAAAAATCAAGATTTCGATGAGATCCAGGCCTTTCCTTCCTTGCATTCTGACTTCAGGGTACTGGCCAGGCACCTCCATCATCAGATGACAATAGTCCTGGGGCAGGAGGACTCAGCAGAAAAGGATGTATTATCCAGCACCATATGCACCCGCAGGAGCTGGCAGATTGACAGGTATTAGGGAACAGATTTGTAAGAAAGAGGCTGAGAGCATGCTGCAGTGTATTATAAGAAAGTTAAGACAAAAGATATTGGTGGGAAAAAAAAAAAACCTTAGGAATTATTCAACCTCAGTTTTTCACAAGTATTTAGATACATTAGTAAAAAAGAACCTACACCAGTGTTTTCTTTGTAAACGTACAAAGACATCAAAGCAAGAGCACAAGCCAACTTTTAAGCAGGTGAAGATCTTGTGTCCAAGTCCCATGATATCTAAACTTGGCACAAAGACAACTTCAGACTGATGGCTTAGATTGTACCTGCAATTGCTGAACTCTTTAACATGGTCTGGTATGTTTATACAGATAAATTACTAGAAAGCATCAAAAAGAAGGAAGTTCGACTAATTTCTGTTTACCTTCGATTTATTTTTGTACCTGAATTAAACAGTAGAGTATAAACCAGAAGTTCAAATGGATTATAAACCTAAAATATTTCTTATGAATCACTAAGAAAAGACCATTTTATGTACCTTGCAATATATTTTAACTGAAAATACTTTAATTAAGTAGTGCTGAGTGGTATCACTGAACTTCTGCAGCTTCAGTGTGTAGATATCTGCATGCCAGCAGGTACAGTTCTTTGGAGAGCATGTCTTTTTCTTAAAGCCAAAACTGGAATGAAGGTAACACATGTTCTATTCTGGTCTCTCCCCTGTTCCAACAGGCAAGCTACATTATTTCTGTGCTTCAGAAAATTGAGAATAAAATACAAGTGATAGTTCCCTCATTCACATGTTTGAGGCATTCAGAGACAGTGGCAAGGGCAAGTATATAGAATGAAATTAAGTCTATACTGTCAGCCAGCAAAATGAAAAATAGGTAACAGCCTACCTTAAGATCACGATGAACTATGCATTTCTGATGACAGTACTGCACAGCAGATACAATCTGAAACACCAAGATTATCAGTGAAATATTTTATTTCAGTCTCAGTCTAAGTTTTTATATGATTTAGTAATTTTGGCTCCTGATATGATTCAGTAGAACATAAACTAATAAATAAAGCTTTCATTTTAGAAAATATTCATGTAAGTTTCATGAAAGCTTAAATACTAAAACTAAAAAGGCCCTAAAAGCAGTTCATTTTCTTATTAAAAAAGTTTAATACATACTCCTCAAGGTAATAGGAGAAACATCTATTTTAAATGCAGATCACCCAATAGCAATAACTATGAAAGGAAATTATTCCACCCCCCCAACCCAATAGCTGGACGTACCATTTCAGATTTTATCTTCTGAAATATTTGCAGCATATCTCTGCAATTCATCCCTAACAGAACAGTTAATTCAACATTTTCATATACATCTTTTACATATGTATAACAAAAACCAAGTCTGAAACAGCAAGTTAAAAGCAGTTTCTTTACATGTTATTTACATACCTTAATTCTGAAAAATACCAGATTTTGCTTATTTATCTAATTAAAGCTTTTCACAAAATAATCACTAAAAACAGGGTAGGAAAAAGATTAAGATGAGAAAGTTTGTAATAAGAATATAAAAACCTGTTACAGAATACCCTTCATACAAAACAATGTGACATGACACAGCAATATATGTCATCATATCAACATCTCCAGATAGAACATCTGTTAAATTCTAAAATATTCAGAAAAGGATTAAAACCCCAAGTGAGTCACAATAAAAAAATGTGGCTCTTAGGAACATCCACTAAAAAAGAATGTAAAACAGTCTTACTATTTTTAGTTAGTACGTAGGAAGCAGATATTTTTCTCTTCAGGGATTTTTTCCACTCCAACTTTAATAAACATTATCACAACAATGAATATCTTTTTAAAGTAAAAGAAGTATGCTCACACTCATATCTATCTAAAACCACCATAAATAGAAACAAAAGAAAGAGTGAATGTTAATTTCATACCTGCCTGAATTTTGCACGAGCCTCCTTCTCTTTCATTCTTCCATGTGCAACTAGGTAGTCAAACACTTCTCCTGAGCATGAGAAGGACAAAACATCAGTCCTATTGCCCAGGCTTTATTTTTGATTGTCATGCACAATCAAATCATGCTTGAAGACACCTCCCCCCCTTCTTGAAGGGAAAGGAAATAGAAGCAGCCAGGAAAAATTTCTTTTTACTGTTTGCATTGGATTTCATTTTTCAGACGTGTAATAGTCAAGAAATATAAAAATGGAACCCTTCATACTAAGGCTTCTTCAATTTTTAAACTAATTTACTTAAAAAACACCGTGGAAAAAAAATTTGACTTTAATAATGAAAAACATTTACATTGCATATAAGACACACTGGGAAACAGGCAACCTCTTATGTACCAGATTTGTTTCGCGTGTCTCTAGAGGCTTCACTTAACAGTATCTGTATTAATTCTGTTTTTTCCTTCTTGCTTTCTGTCTAATAAAGCTGCTCAAATGCCTTTCAGATCCTCATCTTTGCACTGTCTGATGAGCAGCCTTTCCTAGCTGGTCACTAGCCCTGTGCTGGACTCCACTCCCACATTCAAATATTTCCCATTCAAATGCTAAGTAGCTTCTCAAGCAGGCACCCACTATCCCTCGCGCTCTTTATGATCCTGTTGGTCCCCTTTTCCAGTGTTCCTTATTTCCATCCCCTGTGCTCTCTCCCAGTGCTTTGGCACACATTTTCAAGATAAAATGAGGCACCAGTGCTTGCCTAAATATAGCAGATAAATAGTGATTCAAGTTTTTGCCAGAATCAGCACCAGATTATCTCCTGATATTCCAGCAGAAACCTCAGAATGGTAACTCCCCTTAAGCACAAACCTAATAGGTTACTTTACAGAACATGATGCAAGCAAGAAAGTCTGCCCTGGGAGGTCTGCTAGGACTGTCGTGAAGGCCAGACTGGAATAACCCATTAACCATAAAATCTTTAAATCGTTCCTAGGCATGCAACCGGCATCGCTTTCCGTATTTCAGTTTATCCTTAAAGCAGAAATAAGAGTCCACTTACCCCCACTGGCATATTCCATTACCAAATACAATGTCTTTTCAGTTTCAATAACTTCAAATAACTTTACTGCAAGAAAAATGAATGAGAGAGAGATTGCAGCAGGGAGCAAAAGCACAGCACAAACAAAAAATTATACTCATGAAGTGAGTATAATTTATGGCCAGTGATAACACTAAACCATATGAAGACTTTATATCCTTTAGGTTAGCATTCTTTTGAGGGGAAAAAAGCAAAATTAATTTCTAAATCATGTTTGATGATAAAGCATATTAATTCACAATTTTCTCCAAAGTTTATGCACACTGTACAAACGAGTTCATGCTGAAATTAGTGTCTAATTTGACAAAGACATCTTCAAGATCATACAAACCTTCCCTGTTTCACTAGTAAACCGCTCCCAGTTAGAAATCTGAGATTCTGACCAACTAAAAACCGAGTGGACACCAAAAATGTTAAGTCTGGAAGACTTTCCTCAGATTGTAATAGTAACCACTCATTTAAAACAAACACACCCCCACCGCCACCCCCAAGAAAACAAAAAACAGCAGAAGCTAAGAATGCTGGAAAAGCAACAAACAATTCAAGGGATGAGAAGGGAGTGCCTCGCATGTAATAACTTGTACGCCTCGTCCATACCTTGTATGCAACAAGCCCTCTGGCCGATTCAGGACCATAAACTGTCTCTGGAACAAGACTGTCCAGCCCTCCTCAGCCAGAAGAATTGTCATCACAAAGTAGGGCCCTGAAGCTGTGGGGTAGGTGAAAGAACTAAAGCAGAAAGGGAAAATTACATACTTTGTAATTCTAATTTTCTGGCAGTATCAGTCGGCGGGAGTCTTTCCTAGACTGAACTAATAGAGTTTTGCTACCTTCACCTAAGAAAGTCATGCTTTTTGGCCTCAAGAGTAATTTCAATGGACAGAGAGGAATTGGGGCCCACAACAGACCAGAGCGCTCAGCATCTCCTACTTTGTGTTAAGGCTTTCCTGGACTGCGCAGTTTACCTCCTCAGAGCAAAATTCTTATTTCAAGCAGAGTCAATAATGGAGGTGAGACAACGATGCATTTACTGAATGCTCATTGTCCTATTATCTCAAAAAAGTTTTACGAACAAAAGCATAGATGTAAAGTGCATTGAAATAAAGCCAAAGAGTAAACTGTAAACAGTATAACAAAAAAAAAATTTGCAGAAATGCAGGGCTCCTACCAATATTGGGATGATTCAGTATCTTCATTATTCGTACTTCTCGAAACAACTGTCAAGGAAGCAAGACAATTTTATTAAAGTGTGCTTCTTAGGGAAANGATTTCTTTGGTGACTGGCAAGCTCAGCCAACTACCCTGAATACTTATAGAACTGTGGGTGCAAATACAAGGTGTACTACTACTAAAAAGTTGAACACACAAATGTTAAAATGGAATTAGATACCAGGAATTCTGACGTCCCCCAGTCCTGCTGCTCCACAGAGATGAAGCGGGCAAGTTCACTTTTCTCACAACTACCAAATCTTACACTGGGTCACAAACAGCAATGCCTCCTCTCCCCCCTGGGCAAAGCCTGAAGGTTTACGATTGATGAAAGTCTCATTTATGATCCTGAGCCACATAATTAAAAACAATTGGACAAACTTATAGCCCTAAGTATATACACTTAAGACAATGGTGGTTTTACTACTTTATTTGTTTTTAAACCAGAAACAAGAGCGCTTCACTCTCAACTTTCTAGCATTCATGGGTTTATTGATTAAATAAGAGGTGAAGCGAGACTAACATAGGGGCTCAAAGGGAAGAAGGCAAACAAAAGGAATAAAAAATGACTACATAGTTCTGTTACTCTATACCTGAGGCTGTCAATATTGATAAATTTGCACTGTTTTACTTCAAGCGAACAGTGTATCCCCATTGTCAAATCTATTTACTGTGCTACATGCTCTTTAGTCCCATATTGGACTGAAGCAGGATGCTGAAATTAAGGAAGAAAAGCTCACTGGCTGCAGTGTAATGCTTAGCCATTTTGGAAACATCTTAGCACTACAGTCCTCCTTACAGAGAAACTCGGCTCAACACAGAAGTGTGTTGTTGCTGTTTTGCTTGTCTGATGTCTCGGAGGACACCTCTCCCTCCATTTTCAAAATTAGTCTGATTTTTTTCAGATGCTACCTTTGCAAAAGGGTACAATGATGCAAGCCAGAGACTGAACACCACCTCAGAGAGTAGCACTTCAGTTTCTGTTTTACGATAGCTGAGGCTACAAGGTAAGAGAAATTAAAGTTCTTTTGCTTAGACACCACTGATGTTTTTTTACTCCATTTATGCAACCTAGTCATAACATTTCTAAAATTTTGCATTTATTCTACAAGTTAAGGCTATAGAGCAACTTCTTTTTGAAATTCAGCTTTTGATCAAGCAATATTATTGCAGTTCTATATCTACATTATTTAAGTATTTCAAGCTAGTTACTACCCACTTGCTTTATAATTGCCATTAAAACCGTTTCAGAAGGAAGCAAAGACTATAAAAGCATTTCTCTGAGAAAACATGAACAGTATGATGCAGTTTGCTTGTGTTCAAAATGTAACACCATATGGATATGTAATACTGTGTAGTAGAATTAACTTTAGCAAATATTCTTGTTTCCTCATAAAGCCAGTTATTCCCATAAAAAAAAAAATCATACCAGGCTGCTCTTTCTGCATTTTTTATTTTTCTAAGTATTTGAATTTGTTGCACAAGAAGTTTCTCAGCTAAATCAATATCAATTAGTCAGAAGCTAACAAATCTAAACCAATAGATGGTACAGCTTCAGAAGAGCTTCTAAGCAGGTATTTGGAAAACTGCAGTTCCTGCCAGAAAACTGGAAAGATATTTCATAACTTAACAGTATTAATGCTGGTATCAAAGTTACAGCAATGAACACGTCTTCATAGCACGATTAAAATATTAGACTTATGTAAAAGTAATTTCAAATCTAGAAAAAAGATCATTAAGAAACACAATTTTACATGTAACGTGAAGCACACAGTAATCGGGGAAAAAAGTGCATTATTCTATTCAATATTCTCACAGGATTTAGAAGTTTACTAATTGGTTTAAGATTCAAATTGATTTCACAGTGACATGAAATTTTGTTCTGCATAATACGTTATTTTTTCTTCCATAAAGGAAAAAGCCTATCAGAAAATGGACATAAAAGTCTATTTTCCTCAAGACAGAACATTACTGACCTCTAGCCTGATGCAGATACTTTGTTATATGAAAGAAACATTTACTTGCACTGGTTCTGAATAGAAGACATCACCAAGACCCAAAGTATGGGCTTCGCCTTATTTCATACAAATGTCAAAAAAATTTTTTACAACATCTTGTATTATATATCCTGTTGAATAGACATTTTTCAGAAAAACTGAAGCCGATGTTCTCATGCAAAAGCAGGTACAGAGTCCTGGTAGTCACCATCAATATCTCAAGAGGAAGTAGTTAGTCTCAGCCTTTTGAAAGAAATCAGCTATTCTAAGGCAAATTCTAAAGTCACAAGGTGAATCTTGGTATTTTCTTGCTGGTTAGTGGCTCTGAGGTGGTCATCTTGTTTGTTTGTTCATTCTAAATGAACTCAAAGACAATTTTAATGCTGGTTGAAATGTGTTTGCATGCTTAGAGCAAGAACTGGACAAGGCTGAAGCAGCCAAAGTTATCTTAGGTGATGCTCATCCACACAAATGATGTCAAGCATAAGCTGAATGGAAACTGGCTATTTTATTTTACAGACGGCATGGTGTCAGTCTCCCTACAAATGTATGAGAGCAGGGCAAGAGAAATCAGCAGACTAAGAATTGAAAGAATAGTTGAAATCTTAGAATGTACCTACAGGTACGTGCTGACTAAATGGTTTGCTCTGAGAAAAGATTAAAAAACCCTAAGTGGTTGTACTCCATACAAAATTCCTCTCCCAACTGCCTGCCCACTACTGAAACTACAGCACACAAGGTTGCCTTCTTCATGGGGAGATCCACGTTCCTCTGACAGTTCATGTTTTGCAGTTATTATCAGCTTCTGACAAGTTTCCAGCAGTTGGTTACCTGGAAAC
>WAAD01032421.1:7307-89698 GCA_013389945.1 Fregata magnificens | reverse complement strand
CTCTACCAGCAGCACTTCCAACAGCAGTGCTGGGAACAATGCAAATAGTACCAGCAGCAAGAAAAAGTCAGCTGCTGCAAACCTGAGTCTATCAAGTCAGGTACCTGTAAGTCTCACTTTCCTTTTAGGCCTGAATTGCTTTTGGTGCTTTAATTCTTTCCTTACATTGTAAAGAAGGTGCATTCTTGAGCCCAAACTATCATAAGCAAAAGGCAATCTTGCACAGTGTGCTGTGGAAGCTGGGGAATTAGTGGAGAGATGTGAAGAAGCCATTCTGCAGTGCAGCTTTAACAAATGACCCTCAAGCAGGGGTATCCTGAGGACCAGATGTTATTTTTTTAAGGCCTGGGCCAACTCCCCTTCTTGTCCAGTGGGAGTCTTTCCACTGGCAGTGGGACTCAGACTGGGCCTCATGTTTTTAGATATAGCGTGAGTCTTGCAGACTTCCATCTGCCAGGTGCTAAGTGAGAATGAGTCCCTGTGGAACAGGACAGCCGTACCTGAGCAGACTGCTGGTCTCTCTACATTAGTACCTTGCCTCTAGTTGGTGCCGGGTTCAGATGCTTCAGTGGAACAGGTTACGAATTAACTTACCTGCACAGGTTATCTCTTTTTCCAACCACTCCACTTGCAGAAGGTAGATCCCCTGGAATACGGGTCTCAGCTTGTCCACCCTGCTAGCTGCAACTGTTGACAACCTAATTATATAGGGAAACACCAAGTCATTTCCAGAACTGTACCAGCACTTTAATAATCACATTTATTGCCTTATTCACAATATAGGGGTAATGAGACCCCAAATTGTGACAAAGTGTGCCTTAGTCAATAAGGAGATAGCTTATGCATTTTAAAGCTAGGGAAATTAATTTGATATTATAGGAACTGTAAAGTGATATCTTGGGAATAACATGCAGGGATTTTTATTGGATTTCTGATCAGCAGGTAGGAAAGGGCTAGGTCTCTTCTGATGCCTGACAAAAATTATAGGCCTTTTGTTAGCACAAAGTAGGCACTTCCTAGGAAGCTTGAATACCCAGATAAAGAGGAGTAGACTAACACCAGTGACATGAAATGAAGATTTTTGTTTAGCAACTGATTCAGCAATCCACTAGCTTACAGAAGCTTTGGGCTTCAGTACATTAAACTCGTATTTTCCTCTTGTCATATTAAAATTTTCACATGGCTTGCATCCCTGGAGTCAGGTTCTTTCCCTAATATAGGCATCTCTGGGTTTTTCTGGCAGCACAAAGCCATCAGGAGACCAGCTACCTGATCCTCTGGTGACAGGGGCCACTTCACCTCACTGACTGTGTCTGCCAGAAAACCCTTTGGATCAATAATCAACCATATTTAAGAAAAAAACAGCAATTAGGTGTAAAACTGAGCAACCAGCTAGGGCCCTGCTGTCTCCAAGTTTCAAAGACAGTAAAATCACTTTATCTCAGCTACTCCCTGCCCTGAGTTCAGTTCAGTAGGACCAGAATCTGACCCTCTGCCTGTCTTCAGCCTGCTCCTCCCTGGAGAGACGACTTTTGTTGGCTTCAGTGGTAGCCATGTGTGCTCATATGTTTGAGTGTAATTGAGCCCTCTGATAGTTACCTGTCACTCCCACTGATATTCAAGCTGATTTCAGGTACTGAAAGGCTACTCCTGACAGATGAAGTAGTCAAGGTTACTCTTCCTGATGAAGATGATATTTGAGCATCTGAGATGTAATGGTGAAGTTTATCATGGTATGAGGGATGGATTTTCAGTCTTCATTGACTTTCAGGATGCTGCATAGTCAATATTTTTCAATATTGTTTGCTCTCTGTGCCAGAATAGCAAGATGGTCCAAACTCTTTTGTATGGAGGATCAGGTTCCATTTTTAGACCCTTTTCCTTTCCCTCTGCACAGTGGAAAATACTTAGCTGTTCGGTTTGACATGCTAACAGCTCTTCCCATCTTCCCCACAGCAAACATAGCAAACCAGATGGAACTGCTGGTTGGGCCACCCTGTAGAGTAGACAGAACTCAAAATAATTTTAGCAGTAGGATATTTTGGTGTAAAACTATTCAACACTTTTCAGTTAAATAGAGCGATGTTACCATGTTTCTTCAAAATTATGCATTCTTTGAAGTGGGCCTTATTACACACATGCCACTGCTTTCTGAAGTTAGCTGCAGGTAGCAGTAACTTGCTTTCTCTTAACTTTACCTTAAAGTGAAACATTCAGTAGTTAATGTTTGATTTTCCTTACATGCAATAGAAGACAAGATATCCTCAAACACAATTTGAAATTTTTCTACTAACTAAAAGTTTCATTTGGCCATAGAACTTTCTGTGAATGGGACTTCCCTGTTCAGTAGAAAAAAACCTATTGAAATCATTCATTTTCAGTGTTAAAAGCATTTTCCCCTCATTATTAGAGAAGAGGAATGAAATCACTGCATCTTCTGTCCAGATGGCTCACATAAGCAGAGCCAGTTTCAGTTCCACTTTTCCCATCATCCTCTCTGGAGAACCCCAACAATGAGCTCATATCCATATCAAATTTGGATTAATATGAAGTCATGTACTCCAGCTTTCTCTTTTTCTCCAGTGATTTCTTCCCCGCCAGCAAAGACAGTCTCTCCACCATAATAGAATCTAACTCCTAATTTCCTGTCACTTTTATGCTCCTATGTTGGTTTCTCTTTGATAGCAAATTAATCCTGGTTAGAGAATGTTTGCTTAGCCTCTATTCCATGTAATGTTTCTTGGTTTAGGACATTAGTAATTATTCAGTTTTGCTCCTACGGTAATGCTGCATACACTATGGCAAATGTGTTAACTTACCATATCCCTCATCCACATTTCTCACCCACACCAAAGAAACTTCTGTTTCTTTGCTGAGATCTTCATGTCCAGAGAGACAAATGGTCCATGTTCAGGACAGTGACCAGAAAGCAGCTGGAGTACCATCAGTTATGACAAAGCTTGAAAATTCAGAGAGATTTGTCATTTTCCCCATAGCCCCTTCCAGATTTTCGGATAAATACATGGGGCTAAGCAAACCTTGATCAATGAGATGGACAGGTTTTTGTCACATGTATGTTCTTCTTCAGTAATAGGAGGTTGTGCCATTTTCTCTACCTGTGTTATTTTCTCATCAGTTCTTCAGGCAGGGACAGTGCTGACGATACAGAGCCGAGCCCAGAAAATGAAATGACGTGGTTGTATTTCCATGCATGGGTCAGGTTGGTACTGCACCCTGAAGTTCAGTTGCTGCAGCCTAATCAGTCAGTATCACTTGTGCCCTTTGTGTTGCCTTAAATTTAGGAGCACTTTGACTGTGTTGACACACTCTGATACACGGTCTTCCAAAGCATGTTAAGGGTCTCTGCCAGTGGGTGGGTATGCATCTTCCCTCTCATCAGTAATTTGAAAAGGGTCAGTTGCAGTCTGTCCTCATATCTCTAACTTTTTTATACTTTCTCAACCCTGATAAATAAAACGCAAAATTTGGCCCTTCTGACAGTCACTTGCACTCTATTACACTAATTTTCCTTTATAATGTGGTTTCTGTGATTCTGTTAGTTCTCATGCTACTGGTTGCAGACCTTCAGCATCTCCTTGTGTCAATACGACTCCTCCTGTCCGAGTCCCTTGTTTAACACCTTTCCTACATGTTACATATTTCCTACATTCTTAAAACAAATGTAGTTAGCCAGTGTGCTACATGAGCGCACTGCACAACTCACGCCTAGGTTGGCCTATTACTTGTCCAGTGATTCTTTTGACCTGAATCTGTAAGTGCTGAGGCAACACATTGTAGTATGTTGGAAGTAGAACCAAGCACCACTAAAGTCTCTCCAATAGTGCAATACAAAAACATTTTTCTCACTGGAAGTTTTCTTCTCCCAGGCTCTCACTGGTGCAGGCTCAATACTTCCAGTGATTTCCACAGATGCATTGGCTTTTTTTAGTGAGTAAAGAAAGTTGACAGAACAGGGACCCAGAAACTGTAGTCCACTCAGCTATCTTAGTCTCAGCAGATGCCAGTCATTTGAACTGTTCTCAGATTTGTTCATGTTCTCAATCATGTCTGATCTTTGGAAGAAATGTTAACCCATTCTGCAGAAACTGAAATTACCAATTTCCTCTTTCCTCAAAACAAAGAGCAAAGATGGGCAAGACTCCTTCTGCAAGGTTCATAGAAAACCTGCCTTTCTAATGTTAGCTTTCCTATGATTTTAAAGAAATTAGTTATCTAATTTGGGTGTGTCACTGCCTTATCACTTACACAGTACTAATTTCCTCTAATATTTGAAGCTAGCTGCAATGTTTTCCCAAGTCTTTGCTCAGTTTTCAAGCCTCTTTACTGGCTGAAATCGTATTCCTTTGCATTTTTCATATTCTTCTGTTTCAAATAAAACTTTCTTGCAAGCCCAGGCCCTTGTACATAGAGCAGTGACTTGTACACTGTGATCTGTGGATTAAAGGTATATGCAAGTTCATCAGAAGAGGTCCATACAGCCATATCACTTAAATACCACTTTCTGTTAAGTTTAATAAAACACGTGCACATTGATCCATTTTCATCTATTTGAATTTGGAGATTTGACAACAATGCGCAACTCTCATGAACTCTAAGAGCCATTGCTCCAGGCTGCTCCCAGTCATAACCACAGAAATTAATAGATGGATTTTGCTTTCATTTACTAATGAAGATCCTGTTGAGTGTAATACTGTAACTACGAACCCAGTGAAATATTATTTGTGTTGGAAAGAATAAAGCATCACTACATACCACTAAGTAAATCAAATGTTCTTTGTTGCATCCAGAGTCTTAATTAGAGCCTCCTTGCACTCCATACCACAGTAATCTCTCTTTCTCTTTGTAGTTCTCTGTAAGCTCCTCAAAAGCCAAATCCATAAATAAACCTGCTAATATGGAAGGGAGCAATACAATCTCTTATGTGTTTCACTGTTGGTTTAGGTGGTTTGTAATGGATGTAGTAGTACCAGAGCTACAGTTCCAGGGCCAGAAGATTAGTGTCAGAAATTATCCCATGTCTCAGAACTGTGCAATTCGGAATCTAAGATTTAGCTGTAAGGAGACGAGAGTGAACAAATTGGTTTCCAGTCATTGCGCTTTAGGAAAAATATTCCAAACAAGACCAGAATGTCAAGTTAACAGAGAGGACTATGATGAGATGTGAAAGATAACCATTTTCCTCTAGAAAGTGTTTACTCTGAAACCTAATTAAAATGTCAGTTCTGTTTCTATAGATCATTTCAACACCAATGTCAGTCCGATGTTTTTGTCTTGGAGGCAGTGACCACTATGGGTGTGGGCAGCAATGGGGCTCTCAGTCATTAACAATTTTTGTGGCAAGGAGCTAAGTCAATTATTAAAAATAATCACCACTAACACAATTCTGTAAGAAGGAAGGAACGAAGGAAGGAAGGCAGGAAGGCAGGAGGAGGTACCCTTCTTCTTTTGACTTAGAACTTAGAGGTATGCTGGCTGCTAAAACTAGCACAACCTTCGGTCCTTGGAGTATCAGGCTTGCTTGAACAATATACTTGATAGTTTCAGGCATTTTTAATGATCTCAGGCTTGTGAAGCACTGTTCTTCTACTTGCGGGGACTGTGACACCTGAGCTACAAACTAATCACCGTAACACACTAAGCAGGGCTACGTATTAACAGCCGCAAAGATGGCAGGCATAGGGATGGGGAATTTTACATGGCCCACCACACATTTTTACCTCCAGACTCCACTAAGACATTGTTTAGCCATCGGATGATCTTTAAAATCCCAAGTTAAAAAGTTTAGTTACATAACTGGGCTTACATAGCAGAGCTGAACTTTGAGGCTAGGTATGAAAAAGATGAAGCTTGAGAAATGACCGGTCTGTTAAATAGAAGTGCTTGCATTTGAGTTGTGTATGAAGTGATCTCTGTGTATAGTTTATATGCATCAACTTAAGTTTGGATGGCAATTAGGGTTATTTCAGGATGAAAGGTATGATATACATGAAAGCTGCTTTTGTGGTTATATTATTAAATAATACATTTCTATCACATAATGTAAAACATCCACTGCTTTATTTATAGTGCTTCACTGCAACCATATTTTACTATCATGAGACATTCCTTGACCAAAAATGTTGTTTCTAATCACAGAGTAAATTAATAAGATTGAGTGACTACAATCTAAATCTTTTTTAAACTAATCTAGTCAAATATGTTCTACCATAACTAGGCCATAGCAGTGTGTGCGGCCGTGCAAGAGACTAGGGTTTAATTCTTGGATTCTGCTTCTCACTCCATGAGCAGGAGCTAGGAGCACTCCAGAGCTGCAGCCTCAACCCTGGGAGGGATGGAGCCTTGTGTCATTCAACAGCAGTGACCCCCACTGGCCAATTTAAGGAGAAGCATTGAGGGGCTCTAAAAGGAGTCACTTCCAGTCCTCCTCAGAGGTTGGTGGTCATTGCACGGGAACTAGTGAGTGGAGGTTCAATGGGGTGCACTCGGTGGGGTCTTCAGCTTTCAGTCTGAGGAGCAGAATCCTCTCCGGGGAGGAACTAGCATGTGCGCTTCCTGAGACACTATTTTTGCCTGACATAACTATAAATGGCAGAATTGTCAAGAATATATATATTATTTTTTTAAAATGTCCTGTAACTAATGCTGTGATATCTATCTTTTAAATAGAATGAGGGAAAACTCCACTAACCTCAATATAATTGTAGTTTAATTCCCAGAGAGAGAGAGAGATACTCAATAGCATGGAGAGAAATATAAGTGCAAACTGTCCTCTCAGTGGGTGTCATTATGTTAAAGGAATAATATTTGCAAAGAATCTGAGAAATTAGAGATGGAAATACTTACAAGGTCATTGAGCATCTCCCCGCTGATGCACGAATGTTTCCTACCACAGATCAAGATTTTTCCCAGCCCAGTGTTAGGTGACCTGAGCAGCAAAGCTAGCGCTGTTCCAGTGGGGTCATCAATCCTCAGTCTCCGCTTCTCAGTAACAGGAATATTGTCTTACCAGTGGGAGTTACATTTTCGTTTACTTAATGTCATCTTAGTACCCTGGTTTACATCTCATCGGATTGGCCTAAAACGATCCTCTTCCTTTCAGCACTTGCAGCTGTTAAGCATATTTACCCCTCCCAATCACTTGGTGGATGTAATACATACTTAATTCTTTCACGTGGCCTCCCCAGCCAGCTGTTCTAGCCCCATAGTTATTTTTGATGCACTTCTCTAAGTTTCGTCCGAGTTGCCGACCTCTTGCTGGTATGGCAACAGGGAGAACTTGAGGTCCATGCTCAAGAGCGTTGAAGTAAGAGGAACTGTTGCCACCTCGGTCCGTGATTCTGTATTTCAGCCACTGTGGTCCTTTTTGCCTGCTGTATCACACTGCACGCTCAAACCCAACTTGCTGTCCTCTGCCAGGTCTCTCTTGTCATTAATGCTCTCGCAATACAATGGGGTCAGGTCTGGTTCAGCAGCGCACACTATACATTGTCTGTTGTTTGGAGGGATGAAATAAATTAGGACAAACTTTTGGTTATAAACACCTTTGTCTTTTAAACGTCTATGTTGCAAAGCTGTGTGTGAGTTTTATTTAGCCAAATATTTAATGGATATATGGAGTAACAAAATATAGACAATATAAAGAAGAAATCATGTAAGTTTCCATCTACTCACAAATTTTTCACATAGCACAGGCTGAAAATGTGATATAAAGATTCTTCTCTAGCATGTCAGCCTTTGCTGAGGGATATCGAGAAACAGTGTAAATACTTACAGGCAATAATTTGTATTGTTTCATGGTGAAGGAAGTACATATCTGATTAAAAAGAAACCTTATTGAATGCAAACATTTGTCTTCTATTTGATTTTTACAAATGCTTTTACATTCATAAGGAGGAACAGATCCTTTAAAATATGAATCTGTTGTTCGCTAGGATTCTTGGAAGGGCTTGTTAAATCAGCAGGTACGAAGCTAGACATCTGGAATTACTGCACTTTTACCAAACGCTAGCTGATCCCCTGCCACCTGAGCTGCATGAAAAGATGCATCCCACATATTTCTTTAGCAGTTAGCACAGCAGCCTGATTCTCCGTTGAACAGAGAGAACAAGCGAGCTCTCTGGCTTTGCACCTTTGCTTTCCAATCTCAAGTTTGCACCTTTCTATCCCATGCTGGTTAGGTTTTTTGCAGCGAATCTGTGATGCACTGGAGTACAGTAGGCGGTTTACTTGTTTTCGTGGAAGGACAATTTGTACTTAAAGCAGTGATTAGATGAATTCTTTCTTTCTTGCATGCTTCAGTTTTTGATGACTACTAGCTTCATCAGTGTAATTATAATTAGCACTCTTCATCTTCCTTTTACGGTACCAGCTGGACAGATTGGTCCTCTTACTGCACAGATTGGCGGCAGGGTTGCCTACATGGAGTTAGGTGACAGGCACCATGAAATAACAGATGGTAAATTCAGGGCTTGTTGGCAATCAGCAGGTTTTTGCTAATGACTTAATTAGCTATGCAAATTGTCAAATCAGTGTGAACATTGTTTTTATCGAAAACTTTACCTAAATTAATTACCATAATTAAGTAGCAGAATGTCAAGTATATTGGATGCGTAAAAGGGCTTGGCTGGCTATGGATAAGAGAGTTACCATCTTTATTAGAGTGCTGTGCTCCACATTTGAGAAGTCTAAGGATAAGAAATGCAGTTTCTTTTAAACTACTTTTAAAATACGCATATTGCCGAGTTGCAACTGAGATGCACCCTGGTGCCTTTCCAAATAAAATGGCTCAGGAAAGAATTACTGGATAAAGGCTAAATATTGCAAGCAGGAGTTTAAGGCAGTTTCATAGCCTGCTTATTTGCTTAAAATCATGCGCATTTTTCAGTCTACCTGCTTTTCAGTTCTGGGGTTTCTGAGATCCAGAGCCATGAGCATGTGGCTAGAGAGATGTGTTATAGTTTTTCATTTAAATTAGAAAGAAAGTGTAAGCCTGTCTCCTGGTTCCCACTATGCAGGAACTTTTAACTCTGTTGTTCAAATATCACAAAATTAAGAGATGCAAATTCTCTAACATAATTTTTTTAAGTTGATTTTTTCTCTCTCAAGGTTTCCATATAACAAATATTGGGTGCTGTTCACAGGATGTGATGGTGGTAGGAGAACCAACTCTGATGGGAGGCGAATTTGGGGATGAAGATGAAAGGCTTATCACTAGATTAGAGAATACACAGTATGATGCAGCAAATGGCATGGATGATGAAGAAGATTTCAACAATTCACCTGCACTGGGAAATAACAGCCCATGGAACAGCAAACCTCCTGCTAACCAGGAGACTAAATCTGAAAACCCCACACCACAAGCTTCCCAATAGGTTATTCTGCAGCAGTACCCTCTGCAATGTATGTCAGTGGGTTATTAATTACTGTTTCACAGCATTCTTCAAAATAAAATTTAAAAAAAAACACCTTTCAATGGATACAGTATCTATTTCTAAACTAAAGCTATCTGATTTTTTTTAATTAGGGACAACTCTTGTATAAGCTTCCATATACATTTCTTGGAAGCATTCACATACAACGTGATACTGGCACTGACCTCAATTAAAATAATTGAAAATTAAATAGCATCTCGTGGCAAATTTCTGACAATGCATTTTATTGGAAGGGGTTGGTTTTTTCCTCATCGAACAATGGCCATATTTTAACAAGTCATCAGTGCTCAGGATCTCATTAACGTAACTATGTAAAACTTTTTACAATTGTAATATATTTTCTGCTTTTCAACTTGCACCTGAAATTTCTTGTTTCAGAGAAAATCAGCTTTTAAGGAAAAGTAATTTAAAGTAACTTTTGTTCTTTCTTTAACTTTCCTTTCATCAGTTAATCATTTAAAGGATCCAGCATTTTTAATTTGCATTTAGCTGATGCCAGTGGATACTCTTTCCATCATTTAATAAAAATGCTGAAACAAGAAATGTCTTTTTTTCATCAAAGACATGAGAAATATTTTTATGTGGAAAAAGACACCCAGTCCTATGAGAGTTTATGCTTTGTAAAATTGCTGTCGATCCAGATATTTTAAAGCCATGTAATCCATTAACTTTGTGGGCAGCTTAATAAATCTAAAACTTTTGTGTTTTTATTATTGTATCTGAGTTGGCTTTGTTGTTATTTCTTTTCATAGTATATTTCTTGTATAATATTTTTGTAAAGCTCTCAAATAATTTTTTGTTTTACTTTTTTTTTTTTTATTATTCCGGTGTATTTATGTGAAACTTTATAAAAGAAACTAATTTTTTCATTTACATATTAATATGTTCAACTCATCATGTAAAGACACAGTGAGTCAGTGTGTTATATAATACAACTGTATTTTATGTATGCTTTGCCAATAAGTGTGCCAATAAACTGTGTTAACAAATGTGCTCTTATACAGTGCATTTACAGTTCCTTGCATGCAAAAGACACATGCCCAGGTGCAGGATCATGCACCAGGAATTTCTGGAATTAATGTTTCACTGAATTACAATCTTTTTCCAGCAGAAAGGAAAGCCTGTAGTTTAGGTGTGAATCGCTTACAGCTCAATTTGGTTAGATGCTCTTTTTTTAACATTAATGATGTGTAACACCGCAGGTCAGTAACAGCGACGAGAGCCAAGCGTGAGGGAGTGCAGGGCATCCAGCAAGTGCACCTCCACCCTGAACTTTGCATCCCTCGCCTGCCAGGGCTGGGGGTTATCAGAGCAGGGATTTCCACTCTGCTGAATTCTGTCTGATAGTTTTACAATGAGTCCCTCAACTGGCGCTGAGAGGATTTAAAAAAATTCTCCTTTCTTCCCTTTGCTATCAAATCAATTGTTCACAGGAGCAAGCAAAACCTCTGGACTGGTGCAGCCGCTCTGAATACAGCCCAGCGTGTAAAGCCCCTCAGCTGAGCTGGGAGGCACAGAGGCACACGCCTGCATCCCGAGGCAGCCGAGAAGCCCTGCAAGGTGCACCTGTGGGTGGCAAATACTTACAGGGAGAATTACCAACACAGAGATACTGAAGCTACACGATCCTGCCTTTTGTGCAGGGGGGTGATGTTTTGCTCTTGACTGAAACTCTACTTTTAATATTACTGACATTATAAAAGCATCCAAAGAACTCTTGGTTTTTTTCTGAGTGACTGTACGTATACCCAGGAGCCACTCTAGGGAAATGTGTCTCTCAAGCGTCTATACATATTTTTAAGCATGCTTTTGCTGGATGCGATTCTGCCAAATAGTTTTGAAACCACCATTGCAGAAGGAATACAGGGCAAGGCACCCTGTGTGGCCACTTGGTTCTTCAGTGGGAGACAGCTCCCTCCCTGCCTGAAGAATGAACCTCAGCCTCTGACATGGGCCCCATTCTCCTGCAAGCAAAATCCTCGTTCGATGAATTTTGGCACGTATGGTAGGCCTTGCAGGAAGATAGCGTAAACGACACAAAAGCATATCTGCTGTAGGGTAGAATTTAAAACTTACTAAATAACAAAAGTGGACTGAGTGTATCCGCATAGATAGCAATGCTGCTCCTTCATAACACTTGCAGGATGTAGGAAATGGTAGGTCTATCATTTAGTCACTATATCAGCCCTGATTTTTCCATGTAAATAATTAAATTCACAATGTATTCCATTAAGGGATCACTGGCTCCTGTATAGCTGCTATAACATTACAATTATACACTGTAATTCTAATGTTCAAAAACACTAATCATTCATATTACATTTCCATGAGCACACTCTAAAAGGCATTCCTTATTATTAATCTTTCAAGACTGGCACTACTATTTCAATTTTTAAAAGATTTATGATGTCATATTACTCCTGTTGTTTCAGTAAATAAACATAGGAATGCTTGAAAAATGGGTAACAGGCTCCTTAGAGGGCTGTCCTTGAATTAATCTGGAAGGACACTTTCTCCATATCTCCTCAAAAACCCCGTCTACAAGCTATCAATCCACCCTGTTGTGGTTAGGGTGAATAACAGACGGAGCTAGCTGATTTTATTTATTCACTTATGTATTCATGAAAGAAAATGTCCAAATGGGTCATCTCAGTGAAGTGGCTTGAGATGCACAGCAGCTGACCATGCAGTTTTGTCATTGCTACTTCCTTTATCCCCATGCCCTGGGCTGCTGCATGGGCTTTTCTTACCATTTTTCAAATGACACGGTCAACTCGTCAAGACAGAGCCTGTGATCCTGTGTCTTCCCATGTGCCCTGGCCTCGGGAACACTCCCTACGGGCAGAGAATTAAGGTACAGCGATCACCTTAACTGCTGGATTTTATGCCTTTTGGTTGTGGGTTGCAGCTTTTGTGTGCTCCATGACTGTCTGATGCAGAGAAGTGGGAAGGGTGAATAAAGATCACAGGTGAGTTGAAGTAACATGTTCATGACAGCTCAGGTTGCTGCCTGAAGAATGAAAGCTTGAAACCAACAATTAATTTTACTGTAATCTAATCTCCCCACCTCCAAGAACATTGTATCTCTCTTAGAATTTGGAAGGAAATAATGTTGTTGACGCTTTCCTCTGGAGAGCCCTGCAATTATTAAAAGGAGGAAGGAAACTTATCTCATGATGCTGAAATACTTTCAAAGAGAAAGCTCTTGTTTGTTTTAGCTAAATGGAGGGAAATACTGGCCCTGAGAAGCGCCCTCGCAAAGCAGAGGGAGGAAATTCCAGGAGTTTACTTAGAAAAGCAGAATCATATAATTAGTAAAGTGACTGAGTAAGAACACTGATAACTAAGCTGGTTGCTGTTACAAAGGACTTGGAACATGCAAGAATCATAAGCACTGGTGGGTTTTGGTTATTCTTTGAATTGCTTTGTTTAGGGATTTTTTTTTTTTGTCTTGGGTCAGCCAAGTCCACTTCTCGGGGAGCTTCCAAGTCACGCGCGTCACCAGCTGGTCTCACCAGCGGCCCCTCATGAGAACATTTCAGTTCTTAAAGCTCCTTCTTTCTCCCTTTTCACAACAAGCAAAAAGAAGCAATATTTGCAGCTTTGTAGTCTTTTCAGAAAGAAGGTGTCCTCAGGTCTCATCATCTTTGCATCGGTATGTAGGATTGTTATAATGTTGTAGGAGAATTCAATTTGGAAGGGACCTTGGGAGGTATAGCTAGCATTTGTGTGCTTGCAGCGTCATAGGGCCCTGTGAAAGACATAAGCAACTAATTTTTAACCTCGGTCCTGGAGAAGGTACTACTCTCGCACACTGTGGAAGTGTAACCAACTTGTGTCCTTGGGGAACAGAGCAAAAGTACCCATTACCAGAGAGCTGCCAAGGAGAATCAGTCTTGAAGTGTGCAGAAAGAGATGGGGGTAGAGGGGAAGGAAACTACTGAATGGAAAGGCAAAATACTGAGCGTTGCTGGCTGTTCTCTAACACCAGGGTGGAGAGAGGTTCCTTACCCAGCCTTTGCTGCAAAACACCATTAAAGGAGCCTAAATGATGGAACCAGCCATAAGAACAGACTAAATTTTGCAATTTCATGGCCTCCATGAAAATCCCATTTTAGCAAAGACAGGATGAAAGGGAAAACATGAATGATAGATATTGAAGGAAACCCAGTTTGTGCCTAATATATCCTGGAGAAACTGCTAATGGAAATTGAATAGTCCTGAAAATATTTCCTGAGACTGCAACTCTGATCAAGTAGCGCTATGGTGATATATTGCGCGTCCAAATTAAAGCTGCCCTGGGGCACAAGTAACCCCAGCAGCTGGGTTTACTGTGTAGGACTGCATGATTTGTATGTTTTTTCTAGCTTTTTGACAGCATATTTTTATACAAGGCTAAGGCCTGAATCTTCTACTATGTAAGAGGAGCTGCTGAATATTTAACATCCCATAGAACTGATGTTACTCCAGCATATCATTATGCTTCTATTAGGAAGTCTGGTGGTACCCCAGCATTGCAGAATGGCAGATGGTACCTTTAGATAAAAAGCCAGTTATAGAAGTCTCTAAATTTATGGACCAAGCTGCTGTGTTTCATGAGAAGATATGAATTTCCACTGAATGTTCACAGTATTAAAATCTGTTCTAATTTAGCGTGTTATTTTGACAGTGACTAGTACCAGTTCTTTCAAAGGGAGAGGCTTTATGAGGATCAGTGATGGAGCAATCTAACTATAGGAGCATTTCTTCCATGACCCTGTGAGTCACTTCTGAAATAAAAGAACTACATCCCTTACATCAAGAAATCATTTTAATGGGTGTATGGGCAGTCTTAATCCATAAGCACATTTTAAAACACCATTATGCGCTAAAGATGACATCAGAGAATAATACACTTGTGCAAACAGAATCAAAAAATTTATAAAAAGCATCCAGCCACAACAGAGCACCAACACTCCAGTTCCTCAAGAAACTCCTGATTGTGCTTCCGTCAGTTTTACAGGGAGCAGGATGAGAACGATAAGCTTCAGTTTGGATAAGTTACTACATATATCCCTGATAACTTGGGTGCTGAATGCCATTACTGCACATTAGCAAGGGAATGTGCTTCAGCTGAACCCAGATATATGCCCACTCAGTGTGCCTCCGTCCCTGTTGGACACCCAAATTTAGGATCCTGTAGGTCTGAGCTCATAGCTCGAGGCCAAACTTCTTCAGGTTGTTTTTCTTTTCTTTCTGTGTGTGTTTGTGGGGATTTTATGAGGGGTTTTTGTTGTTTGGGGTTGTTTTTTTTTTTCATTTGTACAGTGCTTTATGATATAAATACTTCTCGGGTGTCCAGGATCTTGCCAGTTGGAAGGTGGCATGCAGAACCGTCATTAGAGTGTGTGCGTGTGGGGAGCTGTATTTTATATTATGTTGAAAGGAATTCTGTCTGATCTCTGGAGACCCTCAAGTTGTGTATCACCCCAGTTTAATTAATAGCCCTGTCTCAACAACTCTGAATTCATCTGAGATAGTATGTACAATTTTGTATTGAACAGCTATAATGTATAAGGCTAGCGTCTCCTTTGTAAGTGCATTAGGAGATGTTTTAGCAAATGCTTGATACGAAGCAGGCATTTAACACTCCTTATCACATCTGACTGCAACTCTCATTTCATCACATAAAGTTTCAGCCTCCCTGAGTGATCTCTTGTGGGGGTCTTGAGTACTGGAAAAGCTTTTAAGAACCGTGTTTGGTGCTTTCAGATGCTGGGTTGAGGTTTTTTTCCCATTCAATTTTCTTTCATCTCTCTTTGATAGCTTATGAAAATTTCCCATTTCGCTCAAAGTTTTTAACTTTCCATCTTCTTCTGGCTATGTGTAAAACAAAACGCAGGACTCGCTTGTATGCCACACAGACAAACCCATCAAAACCAAGGTAGGTTGCTCCTGGGTTGCCAAGAGAGATCAAATTCAGCAGACAGAAGGCGTGAAATTTAGGAACTGTGATGGATACTGGGGCTTGTGTCTGTCTTTGACTGCAAACTCCATTTTCAGCTCTTTTCTTTGAAATCTCCCCTCCAAGTTAAACTCATGTTCCAAAGGGTGATAACAAAAGGAGAGCAATGGAGACAGCTCTCTTTTCATACAGGTTTTTCAGCAGCTCTATGACTGTGTCTGTGCTTAAATCACTGGCTCCTCTGATGTGAATCAGGTGTGAAGTGCTACAGGAGCTCAATTTATAGGAGCTGGGCTCATAGCTAAGGTGCCTCTGGACAGTGATCAAGAACCTTTATTGTGGTTCCCGAGCTTTGTAGGAGCAATGCAATTTCATTTTTGCATATCACAGCTATCTCCTCTGCTTGTCTTTGTGTCAACAGGGACAGGGAGTTTCAAGTTGACTTTGTTTAGCAAACTTCCAAGTTTTGCTGTTATTTCAGCCTAAGGGATCAGAAAAATATAACCTAAATCAGCCTTCTTTCTCCCAGAAAATGTATTATTTTTAAATATCCCCCCCTTTTTTTTTAAGTCAGAACTCCCTTGAGAAGGGCCTAACTCACAAATTTCACGCAGCAGGATTTGGCTTTACTGTAGATGCCAGCTGCATTCCTGTGAGGGGGAAAAAAAAAATACTAATGACCAGTTTATAATGAGTGATTGAACAGTGGCACTCCACAGGGAGGCAACATTTTTAAGCTCAAGACCATGTAATAGTGGGATGTGGGCTTTTAAAATGGAAACAGAGTTGTCAAGTCCTATGATTTTATTGAGAGACCCGCGGCACAGCCAGTTCTCAAGTAGGAAAGGGAACTGTTGGGGAAGGAAGGAGTGGTCTGTATAGTAATTGCCTTCGAACCGTCTGACACTTCAGGAAGTGGCAATCTACAAGACAGCAGTTTCCAAGAAAAGCCCATATACCGGGGAAGAAAATTGCAATCAGTAATGAAGGAAACCTTCCAGAGATGGGCCTCATGCAGGCACTGCCAAGTACCAGAGTGGGCACGTAGCTGCAAGGTCAAGACTCAAAAGGGAAATGGAAATTTGATTTTATTTTCTTTTTTATTCATTTTATTCATTTATTTTATTTTTTAATCACCTGTGATAATGCAGGTCAGCGCCAAAACTGTTCTGGTTTCTTAACTGCAACGATCTCCTTTAACTGATTAACAGATGCATGAATTTGAACTAACCTTTGAGGTAAAATAAACAAAACACATGGACAGTCCTACCTTGAAACCAGTAGAGTCATTTTGTCACATTAAAGGCCTGGCTGCAGTCACAGCTTTTCCAGAACTGTTATACCTGTCCACCTACACCTCACCCTCCATCCAAGTACCTTGCGATCTCCGCCAGGCCAGTGCCTCATGGTGGGAAGGTTTGTGGCTGTTTGACTGTCACTACAAAACGCCTGCCTACGTGACTGCAGGCTGCTGTGAAACACCTAGAATAGATGTACAGAAATAATGATCCTCAAAATCATGATTTTTTAAATTTTGTTTTATTTTATTAAACCAGAACCTTTTTGTTTGGTTTGAATGCACTTTTTCTTTTGGTTCCTTCCAGGTATTGAAATTTTAACTTATACTTCGATAATTTTTTTTCTAGATTTGCTTTTCATGCAGCTACAAGCACTACAAATTTGGTTTTGATTTAAAACAAAGAGTTAAAAAATGCTGGAGCTAAAAGTTGAATATCAAATACAAGCACCTCTGATCTAACCAGGGGTGGGCTGATGAGGTTCCCTTCTCAAGGCTCCTGACTAAGCCACGACGCTGCAGAGTGAATTACACAGATCATGTCCTGCCCAGCTCTCTACAGAAATATGCTTGTAAATGTTGCAGAGAGGTAGCTTGAAGGACATACAAATGATATAGATCACCCAAAGCATCAGTTATTTGATCTTTCTCCTCTCCTCCCTTCCCCAATTCCCTTCAATATTTGAAAATAGACTAATCCAGGAGAGTCGCAATTAAAAAAAAAAAAAAATCATAAAGAGTTGTCAGCTCTGGCTTTCCAGTTACAAGCGCACATCTCGGGATGTTCTTCTGGCAGCTGGTGCTTTGAATGTGACCAGAAGTGAACAATCCTGACTGTAACGCAGCCATTGTGTACCTGGGTGGCTTTATTGCGTTTCCTGTGTATACAGTGCAGCAAGCAGGACTGAGTCCTCCTCCCTTTTTGTTGTTCCTAAAAAAACCCATTTCCTAAAATTCCCACAAAAAGACTATGTTGAGGACCCCACTTTCTGTACAAAGATAAAAGGCTTCAGGGCTCAGCTGGCCTCGTGGCACATCCGTGGTTCCTCATGGGAAGCACACGGTGCCCTGGTGAGGAGCACGGCACGCACAGCTCCTGCAGCATGGCACTGCCCATCTCATTAGCTGCCCCCGTTGGCTGGTACCACCCCTCTGCCTGAGCATCCACAGTTCTGTGCTGAAGCCACTCAGCCTTTTACATGACCCAAGACACTTGTATGTCTTAACATTAGTGAGTCTTGAGTGGAGCTGTGCCAATTTGGATCCCTTTATTAGCAGTATTAAATTCCATTGTGCAGGTATTTCCACAGCTGTGAGTTATTCAACATAAACTCCTACTGAAGTAGAGAATAGGCTGCAAATAACCCACCAGGGAACAATTTCTTAAGTGCTAGTCATCCAGCAAATTCCTTTATTCTCAGTTTTTATAGCAGGATTATTCGATGTAGAGGATATGTCCAGGTTATAATGTATTTGATTATTTATAGCAGATATCTTGTGGCATGAGCTCCATTTTAAAATGGATAAGGATTATGGGAACCAGACAGATGTGATGTTAATTTCCAAAACTAACCTCATTTTCAGTGGAGCCTGTGCTATTGTTTGCACTCTTGAGAATATCACTTTTCTTGTAATTTTTCAAACCCCCAGTTGTTTTGCTACTAAGCCTACTTCAGCCTGTGATTTCTGTTTCCCATATCTTTTCTTGATGATTATTCTTATTTCTTAGTGAAACATTTCCCTCCCCGTACCACCAAATGGATCCCCCGTACAGAAAAACCAAAAAGCTCTTTTTCTGTTCCACTCTGCATCGTCCCTTGAGATATGTTTTCAGTTCTAGGGAAGCCCCAAGAGCAGATGCCAGCTGATTTCAACCCCTCATTAAAACACCTCATACCCCACTAAATGGAAACTCCCCCTTCTGCCCTGCCACCTGCCTGAGCCACCAGCCTGAGCCACCAGCCTGCCCTTTGCGCTGGGAAATGTATTAAGGGGAAATACACCCTTTTTCTAATGCTACTGCATTAGCCTAAGGACAGGTAGACCCTTATACAATTCTTCTTGCTGGTGTCTCCAAACATTGGTACAGCATAGTTCAGACCCCTTTTGAAGCTGTCATTACTCTCTGCCACCTCACCCCCCGTTTGCTATTTCAGATACTTTGAACTGACCCAGTAACTTCGTCGAGGGCCCCTACGTTTTGTACCGAGGGGTTGTTGAACAACAGCTCTACATTCAGCTTCTCTGCCACCTTCCTGCTTTCATAAAAGTGATCCCGTCACCCGGCCTTTCTGCCCGCAGATTTCCGAGAACCGCGTTGGCACAAGGCTGGGCTCAGTCCCACAGTGTAAGAGGCTCAGCAGGGATGGTAGGCGTGCTAGAGCAGTAGCCAGGCAGTGAAGGCTTAGCAGATGCTGTGCCTCTGTATCTGCTGCTCTGTCTGCCCCTTTCCTCCATATGATGGAGAGACCAGTTCTGGAATGTATATTCATGAGGTTATTCCATACTGAGCTGAGCTGAGCTGTTAAAGTGCATTGCCTACAACTAAGGTCCCTTTTTTTATTTATTTTTTAAAAAATCCCGTGCATTTATGGAGGCACACTGGTGTGGTTTCAAAGTGCTGTGCATGGTTTTTATTTGTGTGACTTCCATTGAATTTTTTTTTTTAATAGAAATTTTGTACCAAAATCTTCCAAGTACCACTAAACAGTGCTAGGATTTCATTCCTATCATCAGCCCTATCCTTTTTTTGCAGACTATTCAGCCAGCAATATTGAGGGCTTTTCTTAATGCCTTCCATCTCCTCCGCACTGCTGGGAAGGGGCCAGCCATCAGCCAAACAGCAACTAAATAGACCGCATGCATTAAGTGTAGTGACGGGCACATATGTTTTTAGTGAAGAGTTTATTTGCCAGAAGAAAAGTAGTTTGAGAATTCAGGTCAACTTTTGGTGAATCACTTTGAACCAATAAATATAAGAGGTGAAGACAGAAAGATTTCAGAAGTGCGGAAAAAGTTCATATCAATTTTTCTGAAACAAATCAGCTCTGTTTAGTTGGGCTAGGCCACTCCTGCTGCCAGCAGCAAAAAAAAAAAAAAAAAAAAAAGGAGGGAAGAGGAAAAGGGGCAGCAGATTCTCTTGCCCCAAACCCAACATCTAAACCAGAGGCATTTAATCAATCCATTTCCTTTGGTGCCCATCACTCTCCCACCCCAGCCCTTGCCCCAGCTCTCCACCTCTCCTGTGCCAAAGCTCCTATTTGCAAACCCATCCATTACAATCTTCCACACCCCTCGGTCCTTCTCACAAATGTGCCCAGGTCCCAGCTGGAGAACCCCCAGCCTCTGCCATCCCACACCTCTCTTTCTAAAGCTCTGCATAAAACTCCCCTTGTCCAAACCCACCCAGAGCGCCTCAACATCAAGCACCTCCACAAAGCCTCCCCAAACCCCCTTCTTGCTTCAGACATCCACGTCAGAGCAGGTACTTGGCTCTTCCCTGTTGGCTGCTGCAGCCCACTGTGCCCATCTTCACCTCCTGAAAAAGCCTCTGAGTGTGCTCCAGCAGTGAGAGAAAGACCCCAGAGGGATGCTGTACTCACCAGTAGTACAGTCCTGTCCTAACATGTCCCCAAGGGCAGGAAAGAAGAATTATGATGGGGGAAAATCTGATGTACAGAACCTTTTCTTTCAGGTTGCATTCACAAGAGACTGAAATGCCAATTATATCTTGGCAAAAATGTTGCCCTTAACACTCACTTAAGATGTAAAAGAGCTGGATTCAGTCCTCAGCCTCCCGTGTTACGTGAGGGTTACACCGGAGGGAGGGTGATCTCATCCCCTGTTGAAGGGGAAAGACGATCTCCATAGTACCTGGGCCAGAGGACAGCGAGTGGCTCCAGAGGCTGCTGACGCTCTCCGCAGAAACTTAGCCCATGGCTTTCCTCCAAACCGGTCACAGGAGGGATTTGAGCTTGGTTTTTGTACCACACAGAAAACAGTATCCTGTTGGCTATTCAGGTGCCACTGGGATCACGCTCCCTTCCATCTACTGTCCCCTGTCAACCTCAAGTCTGGTTTTTGTTAGAGTGAATAAAGAAGCAAGTCCCAGTGAACTGAGCATGATCCTTTCAAGCACACTAAGAAATTTTGGTTGAAAGCTCACTCAAAAGCATGTTACTTAAATTAACTTCTTTTTCATTTAGTAAATTAGGAAGCACCACTACTGAGAGAGCTCCAGCCATGTGTCCCTACCATGGAAGGCCAAGGTCATTTTGGTGCTGGGGGGGCTGTCCTGGCCACACAGAGAGGAGAGAGTTCAAGGTACCCTGTAACGAGGTGGCAGTTTCCCACTGGGGTAGGTAATTCTGCTGATTTTGGTGAAATGCAAAGCTGTGAGGCTCAAAGATCCTAATGTTAACCTGCTACCACTACACTAAACCCCTGTTCTGGTTTTTCAAGTTCAGTGAGTTCAGCCCGTGCAGCCCCTGGCAGCAACCACCGGTGCAGATATTTCAGCATAATGGTCCTTCTTCACAGGCATGGCAAATGGAGCTCTGAAGAGATTTATGGATGAACTTATTGAATAGCATTGCATACTTGAAGATGATAGAGACAAATATCGGTGTAATGGACCACAGCCTGACTTTACAGCATCGGTTAGGATACCTCTTCCCACAGCGGCATGGTCTATGTCTGCCCCGCCTCCCACCCAACTTTGCGCTTTCCAGGCCAGCCACAAAGCTCCAGTCCTTGCCCACACCAGCCAGGGGTCCTCAGCTTGAGCATACCCCATTATTCAAATCTCATCTCCTACTCACAAAAGGAGCACACCTGTAGTCTAACTGCCGGTCATTTAGCAAACGACCTCATTTAGAAACTAACCCCCTCACTCCAATTATCCCTCTTCTTCAGCCACATGTCCTTATGTAGCAGCATTGCTCATTTATATGCTAATTTTACTAAGTCTACTTCAAAGGGGAGAATTGTTTGTCAAAAATCTTACACTCCAGCCTCAGTTCAGACCATCTCATTATTTACCTGCAAATTTAGGGAGATATGGGTAAAAGCTCTGTTCTTTTATGATCTATTGTCTAGGTGATCAAAGGAAACCATTCAATATGAAGATCAAAAAGAGTCTGGCTCCCAGCAGCCGGCTCTGCCAACTCCCAAAGTCCGCAACCTCCGTTATAAGTAAAGACTGATTTTACTATTAAATAACTTTTGATTACAAATTGGAGGGAAAAAAAACCCTTCACAATCATAGTCTCTTTACTAAGGTGTTAATGAAACTAGGCTTCGTATCGATATTATCTCAATTATTAGTCAATGAATAATCACTATGTATATAGTGTCTATTAATAATCCTCAGATAATGAAAAATATCCCACAGACATAACTAATACTGCTTGATAAATTGCTGGTGGCCCACACCTAACCCAGATTTTGTTTTTTTATATAGATATACTGCTCAAAGGATTTTTAAAACGGGAACTCAGACACAAAAGTGTTTACTATTTAGAGAAGGCAAAAGCAGTGACTGTAGGTTGAAGTATCAAACTGGGACACCTCATGTCCCAGTCTGTTAGGGAATTATGTCAACAGAGTAACACGATGTGAATAATGAACCCATGCTTTTCAGGGCTGACATAATTCCTCAGCCTGAGGAATTTCAAGAACCGTGATTTGTAGAAATCCTACTCTTCTAGAAAAGATAACCCACAGAATTTTTCATCTTCACCACAAATAAACATTAAATAGTATTGAGCTTTCTTTAGAAAAATAATGTGAGAAGTGAAAAAGTATAGACTTTCAGGCTTTAATCTTCCCTTTAAAGTCAACACACTGTTATTCACTATAGTGTGTCTCTTTTCCACGCTACAAATGGCAATAAACAAGAGGCTGAGCACTGAAGTATGTTTGGGGGCTCTACAAGAGGAGCACGAGCATATTTTGACTTCCGAGATAATTCAGTGTATTGGCCAAATCACTTGATGCATTTCCGAAAATACACCAAATTCTCCTAAAAATATTAAGCTACCTCTAGAGAAGGAAAGCCTCCAGTGCTGCTAGGAAAGGTATTTTTCTCGTTGTGCTATAGCTGGTTTGCGTGATTCAGTATGTTGTACCCTTTCCTGTCAGTCAGCAGTAAATGAATACCTCAGTAGGTCTTAGATGACTTTTAGTGCTGTTCTCATTTGGAGCAGATCTAAAGCTGATGTTTTGACCAGTTGTTAGTATTAAAGGTCCGACGGCACTTTACAGGAGGGTTGGGGTGTAAGTTTTGGTGTCCTGGCCAAATTCCAACATGGGTAATTAAATTCTGTCCATCTAAACTTCCCCCTGTGGCTTTAGTTGGCTCAGGTATTCTTAATTTCCTGTCTTAAAATGTTCCATAGTGTTGCAGCGGTGCTGTTAAATAGTTGCCAGGTTTCACCTCAGCAGTGTGTGAGATGATTCATACCTTACAGATTTGCAGATAGCTGCACATCAGTACAGCCGATGAGAGCTGGAGGAAAGGCCGAGTAGAAATGACAAGATGTCATAATGACTGTTTCGTCCATTCATTTTCTAATTTTGTGACACTTCAGAAAAAAAATTAAAATCTCTCCATTTGTTAATGAAATAAATTCCTCTCCCCCTCAACCCTTCCTTTTCTTGCTTGCCCAGGAGAGAAGAGAGCCCCTGCACAGACGTGTGTGTGGCTAAATGAAAACCCAGCTCCCTGACTATGCCAGGACGTGAAGAAGACTGAGGTCTATGTTTGAACTGCTCTCCTTCCTCACCTCCACAACAGGCAGAAGCACATTTTTCACTTCACATACTCTGAAGCTTTGAGAAATTTCACTTCCAAAACTAAGCTTTATGCCCTGAAATCGTTCTTATGGTAGTTTTCTTAAAATGTAGCAACAACGCACCAAAACAGTGCTGAAGGTGAGATGAGCCCAAGTGAACGGGTACTTTAAGTTGTTCCCTGTTTTGTCCTTTCACTGGCAGTTTAAAAGCTAAACAAAGTCTAAATTACACACACGCCACAAAAATAAAATACAGCCTCTAGAAAGTCCTTGTTCGGTATGGTGGGCGCAAATCTGTTATTTGACACTCCTTCATCCTTATCTGCCCCGTTTCCTCCCTTAGTTTGCTCCAGCATTGCAAAACTTCTGAACCCAGTCTGAATGTGGGGGAAGGGCTTAAAGTACTCGGTCTCTCACCAAAAATGTTAGGAGGCAAAGCTGCCTTCATTAGGGAAGAGAGAGAGGCTTTTCTATTAGCTGATACAGCCCACCCAAAAATCCAAGGATGCCCCCAGAGATGCCTACCTGAATCCATTGCTCAGGTAAGAAGAAGTGGAAAGTGAGGCTTTTAACTGAAGCACCTCAGTTTGTTGCGTAAGGTGGGAGGAATATCCCTGCCGTTTTAACATAAACAACATGTAATGTGTCTGCCTTGTGGTACGGCTCATGCACTCATCATGAGGTAGCAAAACCAGGACAGTAACGAAGTGGTGAGATTTCATTCTCATACAAATTTCTGAAAACTCGCAATAGCTATAAAAGTCACTTGGAGCCCAGCAAACACCCACTACTGTCTTCTGCAGTGTCCACTATAAGAACAATCTCTTTTGCAAGAGTATGGGAAGAAGCTGAAATGCATAACAGCTCGATACTCCTGTTTTTATGGCTTTCTCCCGCAAGCCTTGCTTCAGAAACGGATACCAGCGTAGCTCACAGTGAGAGCTTTGTCTGACTTGTCTGCTCAGGAGCTCGGTGAGTTACTGGCTGGATTACAATTGCGTGGCTGGGCAGTCTGCAGTTCTGCGTTAGTGAGGGGTAATGGGCAGACTTTTAAACTTTTTTAAATAAGGAAAAAAGCTCTTTCAGCAAGAGAAAGCAAATATATGCCAGGTTTTTTTAATGACAAACACAGAGCAGTAAAAAGGGGGGAAACATTAGTGCTGCTTTGGGATAAAAGTGTCTTGAAGAGGCACATCTTTAACTGATCAGGCAGCTCTGGAGGGTGGGCCTAATCTTTTTGGTCTAAGCAACAAAATCTAGGCGTCTGATTTTCTGGCAGAAAGCCAGTTTTTCTAGTCTCAAGATTTCCTGAAAAGAGCTCAATTAGGGCCTGATCCTGGAAACCTGGAAGGGATTGAGTTCCCAGGAACCACTGTGTAGTATGCTGGGAAAAAAGGAGTTTTTCTGGCACCCTGAATGAAAACAAAGTCAAGCACTTTCTTAATTAGGATAATCATTGGCCATATAAAGGCAAAAAGTGATGAAAAACGTGGTGTAGGGAGTCCCAGTAAGTGAAGCTCTGTTTGAAAGTCAGGAGTTTTGACTTTGTCCTCCATGAATGCAGGCAGGGATCATTTTCTTGAACTGCTCTGATCCTGCTGCCCTTAAACATATAGAACTCCCACGTCAATCAATGGGAGCTGTGCATACGTAAGAGCTACCGGGTCGGGCTCATAAATGTCTGTCACTGATTGTATGATGCATCGGCACTCTTACGGCCGATAAAAGGAACAGACGTGTCAACAGCAGATGAGACCTTTGCACAAATAGGATAACAACACCATGTCAATATTTTCCTAATGTGTGAATAAGTGCTGTGAGGGACAGGGCACACAATATTCAAGAAACTGTAGTGTGGGAGATGATTGAGAAAGCTTGCTGAATTCTTATCTAAACACAAAAAGAAAATATTAAATATTAAATCAAGTTATTAATATTAGAATATAATATGTTAACGTGACACATTCCCTTCTCTAAAGCAGCCTGTTACCACTTGCCCTCGATATATAATCATGCACTAAACAAAAGATTTTCTGTTACTGCTTTCCAGTATGGAGTAAATGGGGTGGAAAAGCTTTCTTTTTGTCAGAGAGAGAGAGAAATTTCCAGACAAGACTGCCTGATGTGGTTACTGGAGGTGGCACTAGCAGGGGTACTTAAGGAGGGCTTGGCCTTTGCAACATGCGGGGATAGAGGTATGAAATGGTGTTAAGCCACCCTAAAGCTCTCCAGTCCTCAGGCTCTCCAGCTCCAGGACAAGTCCTGTGCAAGAAGCAAAGCAGTGCTGTTTTTCTTCTGTCTTATGCCTTGTTAAATATGGCTCGGAAACAGCTAATTGTGTAAGCATAATTCTGCATTTTTAAGATCACAAACTGATGTAAGTGATTTAGTATATTTATTTACTTACTTCAAGCTTAAACAGAAGCGTCATCATTTAGGTGTACGAATGCTACTGAAGAGGCTCGTCTGGTGTCTGGGACCACCTGGGGATCCTACAAACATTTTGTCCTTGTCCTTGCAGTACCACAGTCAGCATTAGAGTTTATAGGAGCAATTCAGAGGAGACAGAAGAAGGGAGACAGTGGTCAGGCATGTACACAGAGAAGGGCTTCCCTTCTCACAAAAAGCTTCTCCTTGCCAGTTGTCTTGACTTAAGGCTGCTTTGTAGCACCTCACAGGGCAGGAGATCTTGCCTGCTTTCTCACTAACAAAAATGTTACATGTTTATTAACTTTTTTTAGTATTGCCATTTTATTGAGGGGTAGGTTTCCATTTTTCTCCAGTCCAACACAGTGAGTGGCCCTTGCTTACCTCATTTTTCCCTTTTGCTTGAGATGGATACATGATGTAGGAATATGAATTCATCACCAACTCCGTGTTGCCATTTGTCTTTCCTCCCCACCAGCCCCGAGTCCTCACAGTCTTTTTTCTGACGCCTGTTGTGTAAGCCATTCTCAGAGTATACAGGCTCTCTAAAGACATAAGTGGACAGCAGTGCCAGTTACCCGCGTTACCTGCTTTCTCGGCTATGACCATGGGAGACACTAAGTCCATTTCTGTCCACAAGAAGTCTTTAAGGAGTCTTTTTATAAACAATGTACTAGCAACCAAAAAATCAAAGTAGACAAAGTGGACAAAGCTAGTATTTAAGCCTGACTCCCAGGAAAAATAGAAGGGAAGGCTTATGGTTGGACCCGCTCTGAGCAGGGCCTGGACCAGAGGACCTTCAGAGGTCCCGTCCAACCTGCCGGAGTCTGAGTGTGGAAGGAGGGATGGAGTGAAAATGCATCAACATGCTTTTGCAATGGACAGGCCCAGCTCAGATCTTGGCTAGTCATAAGGAAATGGAACGAGAGGCTTCGTGATTTTAGAAAAGGACCCCAGGCCTCCCAGAAGACCGGGTACTGCTTGGCAGGCTTGGATGAGCTGCATTAGTTTCAGGACATAAGCATATAGGATCAATCATCAAGTGAAAATGCAGGAGGCCTTCAAAGTGATTGAAGTGAGCACCTGATGTCTTAAACTGAGGACCAAGAAGCTCTGGGGAATTTGGAAGTCCCCAGCAATCATGCAGGGGGAGCTCAGTCATTCCCATGCCAAATTAGTGATGATTTCTGATGATTTCTGGGTCCTACAAGAAAACTGGTCACGTGTCAGCAGTGTCTATAACAACAGGACTTTCACATCTGTGTTTTTACAGTAGAATTTGTAATTCCGTAAAGTACTTCAGTGCTTGTGAAATCCATTGCATGAATTAATAAATAAGAATAGCTTGGAAACTGCAAGACATTCTGCTTCAAATATAAGAGGACTCTAATCCTTTCATGCTATGAGGACATCTTTTCTATATTCCCTTTCTTGGGATGTCAAAGATATATTTTTCCAAAACATTTGAACAATTTGACTGGGACCCAAGGGGAAATTCTGGATGCTTTGTGGTGCAGTAATGAGTCAGAAAGTTTTCTTGCCAGGGATTGAGAAATGCCTGACCTCATTTCTGAGAAAAACTGCATGCAAGGGAAAGATTTTTGCCCTTAGTGGAATTCTAAATGTCTAGTATAGACCTCTGAGCATAAGGCAATGGCATCCCTGTTCAAAAAAAATAAAGAATTTGTGATTATCTTTGTATTTACTTATAGGGAAATACATGGTTTAGGTCAAATTTAAAACCTGAACAGTACAATTAAAATCTTTGTTTTGGACTAATTTAGATGTCAAAACAATATAATAGTGAAGAGTTTCTGATTATTGTTTATTGAATATATAGTTTTGACCTAAGCTGTAACTTTGTATATGTAGCTTTGTCTTTTAAATCATAAGTCTGGGAAAGCTGCTGGGGGTCCAGCCATTTGCACCAAGGCAGGATGAGCCATATCTATTGCATTTCTGACAAATATTTATCTAATTCCTTCTTACAGACCTCCAGCATTGAAGATACCCCAGGCAATCTATTCCCAGTGTCTAATCTGAGTCGTCCTTGCTCCAAATATAAACCCAGTGTCTCTCAGCTGCTGTGCTATAGTTGTAGAGAACAACAAGCACATATTAGCCATGTGGCTATATGGAACAAGTTTTACTGAACTGCTGGCAATTAAAATTTGGGGCATTTTTGGTTTGTTTTTATAGTCCCTGGGTCTGTAATCAAAATACATGTTCTATAAGAAGAATTACTACTGGACTTAAGTAAAATTGTATATATAGTTGCCAATTTTGTATCATTTTCTTCTGCAAAGGATGCCTAATTCTTCAGGTGCACTGCGAAGCCCCTGTGGCTGGCAGCTATTCTTTGGGTGGCAGGCTCGATGAAATCCCCAGTGGATGCATGTGGCTCTGCTTTTTTGTTTTGCTTGGCTTTGCTTTAAGGTTTACCTCAGTAAGTCCATAAACAGTATTATTCACTGAATTCCATTTATTTGCCACAAACTTGTTTGAATTGAGTGCATCAGGGTTTGACTGCCACCTTATCTTGGTATGCGATCATCAGACAAACAAACACAAGCAAATGTATATAAAAATCTGTGGAAAAGTTACCAAAGCTGATAGCTTACAAAAGTTTTGGTTTTTTTTTTTTTTTTATGGTAATTGTTCCAACTTATGATATTCTACAAAGGAAGTTCCTATTCACAAAATTTTTTTTTTTTTTTTTTTTTTTTAAGGCAGTAGGTACCACTGTCTTTAATGAAAATCAGTCTTTTTATCCTGGAGACTAATATAACTGCTGGCCCTGGAGTTTGAACCCTATCTCCCTAGACTGCCAGAGCATTCTCATTTTTCATCCCCGCTGAGAACACAGCTACAGCACATTTCCTAATTTCTATCATATGTTAGTGTGTTTCATAAAATGCAATTCCCTTTTTTTAAAATAAAAATAATCAAATAAACCACATTGCAATGAATAGATGTTTTCCACTTTTTTACTTTACTTGATCAACTCATTTGAGAAGCCAGTAGTTATTTTCACTAGAGCTAGAATTTGTAAGACTTCAGTCAAAAATGTGACTTTTTTATATCTTATTAAATTTCATGTGGGTTATGCAGAAAATAAATTACATGCAACTGTACTACATAAGTACCATTGCTGTATTTTTTTTTCACTGAGCAATTTCTGAAAGCAGTATAAATCATAGGCTAAATTCTGCTGCCCTTCCTCCAACCTCGCTGAGCCAAAATCCCATTAAAGTTAACTTTGAGATTTGGCCCCATGACTGGCTGAGTATGGGAAAGCCTGTAATTTATAAGGCCATATCCAGTCTATTATACTTCTGGAAAATGTGCAGAAATATATTGTTAAGAGTCTTTTCTCTCCAAGTTCCTAAAAAAGCCTGAGTAATTTCAGGGAGGCAATCTGATAGACAGATTTGTATGAATATTTATATAACTAATAACAGAGCCAATACTTCTAAATATTTTCTAAGAATATTCAGTCAAGTAAAACAGTGAATGTGTCTTGGCTGTTTGTCTTCTTTCTATTTACTTTCTTTGAATATTCCTGCAGATGAGTTCACAGGCAGGAGTGTTGAAGAATAATGACACTATTCACAAAGTGGATTTAAACTTGTAGCTCGGAGCAGTTTCATCAGAAATCTCTCCTAACTTGTGAATAGAGATAATGATACATGGCAAGTGATGTTCAGAAAGATCTTACATTTTTAATTTTGAATAGTGAGTCTTTCAAATGTAAACAATCTACAGGTGGTCATCAGAGAACCTATTGAAAGAGTAATTTCAACTAATCCAAGAAAATTATAAAGTATCTTCAGAAAATATGCAAACAGAGAAAGGTTAAATGAATTAAGTAGGTTATTTACTACAAAATACTCATTCAGCCGTGGAAACTAACCCCGAACAGATGCACACTTGTGGTCTATTTGAAGATAAATTAAAATGCTTCTCTTAATATAAAAAAAATACCCTTCAAAATGCTTATTCAGATCTTCAGTCATTACCACGAACATGTGCAGTGCAGAATTAAACACTGCAAATATATGCATCTTAAAGGTCAGGACCTGAATAGAGAAGTCTGTATTTCCACCATAGGAATTAACAAATTCCCACATATCCTATATGCTTGAGCTCAAGTTCTCCATTAAATAGCTTGAATTTTGATGACATGGATGAAAACAGCCCAATACGAATTTGAGAACTGCCCTGGAAGCTATTTCGATTGTAGCCAGGGTCCCTGCTCTGAAGTCCTGCCAGGCTCTTCTCCAGAAGGACATCTTACATCTGGTTGAGTCCCCAATGGTGGGCAGACACTAAACAGGCGACAGTCCCCAGTTTACCTCCACCTTACAGTTTTGAGTAAGTAATGAAAGAAAATCCTTGAAAAGGTATCAGTTAGGTCCATTTTTCTCCCTGCTTACTGCCCGCCAGCAAGGGGGAAGAGACTAAAGCTTTTCTGTCTGAACGGGCAGTGTGGACACGTTTATAGGACATGCAGAAAAGCTGGCATTGATTATAAGAGTCTCTTGGATCCATTAATCCAGTATAGATTTTAGAAATCATAGGCTGTTCAAACAATGGACATTTACAAGGCTAACTACTTTATTCATGGAAGTTTTACATTCTTATATGTTTAAACTGCTTACACGTGTATGTGTAAACCATATACTTAAATGTGCACATGGCCTGCAATTGTTGCAATACCCATAACTTGTCAGATGTACCTGGTTATTATATTTTACAAACACTAATATGTTTGATTGATGTTGATATGTTCTGATTAAATTTACTGCTGATTAGTTGATCATCACTTTGAACAACAAGAAATGATATTTCACTGTTTTTATTACACTGATTGGCATTCAGTTTATCAACCATGGCACCAATGGGAATTACCAGAGCTAATTGATTTCTAATGAGGATATATTAATTACATAGATGTAAGAAAATACAACCATTTTCATTGTCTTATTTTAAGACAAGCAAACATCCAGATCCTACAATAATCCTTAAATTCTACACAAGTGCATTGACCTTATACTTTAGATTGATCTGCCTGTACAATGGATCTTTACTTCTGAGGGCTTTTCTTCTGATTCTGACTGAAGATTTGAACAACTGTATCTTTTTTCTTTTAAGTAAGTTTAACATACTCCTTTTTTCATCAAAAAATTATTTCTAATGGGAGAAATAATTGTTTTGGTTTTATGTTGTACAGCTTCGTAACTTCTGCGGTAAGAAAAAATGATTTTTAAATAACACTGTTATTAGTTTTAAATACATGAGTAAAAAGGAATCAAGGACATAAAATATAAAAGCAAAAAAAATAATTAAAAACTTCTTCAGAGTCCGTCCTTAAAATCTCATATATCTGCCTTCCCCTGCCCGTGGGTGCCAAGACGAAACATTCAACTAATTTTGCAGTTTTTAATACCAGCTTACTGGGTTTTGGTTCATGAGTCTATCACGCCCCTGCTATCTGGTTCTCACATACTGATATCATCAGTGCCATTGGCCCTAATTCAACAAAGCACTTATGTATGTGTGTAAATCCCACTGACATCCATAGATGGTTGCACTTTGTTGAATTGGGGGCTGCTGTCATCACAAAATTAAACATGGGAAAAAACCTCTAGTCAAGACTTTCGTATGTAACCCGAAAACTAGCAGCCATACATGTAGACTTCTGCTTGCATTTTCCACAATACTCTCCCAGCTAGCCTGCAGGTCTCTGCCGCACACTTAAGCTGATCTGAAGTATGGGAATGCAGCATCCTCGCACCAATGAACTTTACTGTCTTTGCTTCACACGTTCATTCTCCCTCTCTCTTTCTCCTTGTCAGATGAATTTTGTGTTTTGCAAGCCACAGTCTCAATCCTGCTTTAATGCTTTCTGAAAGATGCTCACTGCAGGCTCAGAATCATATCTAATTTGCGTGCCAATATTTTCTTTAACGCTCTTGCCCACTTATAGGCCCGCTAATGAAGGCTGAAGTGTTTCTACATTAAGTAGAAATACACTCAGAAGGATCTTTTTGAATGCACTCTAGCTTGAAAATAAGTTGAGGGTTTCTTACGACCACATGCTCCAAGAAGAAAGCACAAATACTCCATCTTTAGGGAGTTGCTGGCTGTCGTAACATCTCTCCAACATGATTCATGCTAAAGCACTTAGGAATATCAGTCTGTCCATGTGTTGTTCACCAACTTCCCCAGCCTGTGCAGGAGCAGCAGGAGTGGCCTATTGGTATGAATAATTTATGGCTGGGGGTAAAGCATTTTTACATCTTCATATGTTCACCCATTAAGTGCAATTCAAAACCCACAGGAACGCACAGAATGTGGGGACTTCACCCAGCTCCGAGAGCCTTAAAGGAAAAGAGACTTATCCTCATGTGCCAACCCTGCAAGTAAAAATAACTTAGGAAAACTCTGTTTCTAATGCAGCATTTCAAATGGAGGATCTTAAGACACTTAATATTTCTTAATTATTTTAGCGCCATAGTGCTGACCATAAGATAGATGCCAAACTGACAGCACAGTTATTATCTGAATACTAAAGTTCAGCTTTACAGATGGATGTGCTTGCAGCATGCACTCATTAAAGCATACATTTCCAAACATATTTTATTTCAGGTTCTCCTCTTTATAGTATTACAAGGCTCATTGTGAATAAAATTAGTTTACTATACATCGATAAGATGCTTATAAAGCACAGCGTAACATTTATTTTTATGATTCCTTAACTCATAAAAGTTTGTTTATCTTTACAGTAAAATAGGAACCTGTCTGTCCTATTTTCAAATGTGTGCAGTTTATTAAAACACTCAAATTCCATGTTTACATATGCTCCTGCTTTTTTATGGTTGAAATTCAAGTAATGGTATTTAGCCATCAGCAAATACTACCTAAGTGATGGGAAAAGGTAAAAATACTCTCCCGGTATGCTGATGGGGCCTGTGACACGTTTCCAGATGGACTGTGTTGTTCCACAGTATGGGGAAGGGTAGGTACGCATATGCATAGCTTGGCTATTTTAAAAGTGACTAGCCAGAGTGTAAGCATCAGGTAAACAAACCCAAACCTAACCATAAATTCAAGAGGAAGGTTCAGAGTTGACAGTTCTCATCAAACTTCTGGAAGATACACAATTGCTGTAGACCAAGAGGTCTTTCAGAAGTGGCATGTTGCTGCTATCGAAAGTGCTGGTATTCCTGCTGGGCATATGCTTCCAACAGAGCTGCAGCGTCGCTGGAAAGTCTGAGCAGCCCATAGCTAACATATTTTGGTTATCATGCTGGGGGATGGCTCAGGCACAGAACGGTCTAACTGGAAGACAGGAGCTGTAAGAAGATGGAGCCTGCTCAATTTAGGTGAAATCTTCTGACAATTAGCCACAAAACTCTGATGTGTCTCAACAGGGCAAGAAGAAAACACAGATGAATTTTCATGAGCTTGAAAAAAAGGAATGTCATTGACACCAAACCAACCCCCTTGGCCAGATTTCAAATTCTGCTATAAATATGAGTGTGATAGAGACTTTTTTAAAAAGTAGTGTTTTAACTCTAGAAAAAATAATTTCTTTCTGAGTCTTAACCTTGGAAAAGCCAGAAATCTGTCTTAACTCTGGAAAAGCCATCTGGAATACTGATTCCCAAGCTCTCCAAAAAGTATCACCCTGTGGCAGAAACGAAGCACAGAAAATTTGAGCCTAGCTGCTTTATATTTGGCAAAGTCATAAGATCTCGTAATGGGAGTAGCCGAACAAATCACTAAAGACGATGGAGACAGGCCTGAAGAACTCACGGTTGCGAAGCCAAACACTGAGCAGTCAGAAAACTCTGGAATTAATGTTAGATGACAAACTTTAATTTGCTGTATGTGGTCTTTAAACACATTATGACATACTTCTCTTGTTCCCTCCTGCTGAACGACCGCCTTGTCCAGTGCCCAAAATGAGCAGGGTTCAATTAATGAGCAGATCTTCTCAGGGAAAATGTGAGTCCAATGTGAGAAAGAGAAGTTTTCCCCTTGCCTTGTCCTTTGAAATGGTGTACTTGTGTTCACTGACATAAAAAAGAAGTTTTTAAAACATTCTACTTAGCCAGACATCGATGATCTCAAACTACTAAGGTACAGCAATCTTAAAGGCACCAAGAAGCAGGTATTAAATAGGAAAGTCTGAGGAACTATAACAGCAGTGAAAATAGTGTTAAAAAAGAAAATGCTTTTAAAAATCATTTGAAAAACAGAAGCCTACTTATTAAGAAGTGGACATGCACTTTCTGACTTGCAGGTTTGTTGGTGGTAGAGAAAGCTTTTCTTACTGTTTTAATAGTCACATGAAATATGTTTACAGCTAAAAATAACATTTTGTGAACACTTCCTATTTAAAAAAATGAAAAAAAGTTTTTCATAAAACAAAACATGTTTGACAATGTCAGCAATTTTTCAGACAATATTTTGGTTTTAAAAAGAAAGAAAATTGGTTGAGAATTTTTCAACAGCTTCTTGAAACCCATTGGCCTCGGCTGCTATTCTTAAAGGAAGTGTACAAGAAAATTCATGTATTTAGAGGGGTATAGATCAGCAGTTAAATCTGGTACTTTGCGAGGTTAATGACCATACACAGTATGCCAAATAGAATGGATGCTACCATGTTACTTTCTGACTCTATTGAAAGAAATGTGCTGGAGAATGCGTCTGAAGGTAGGCAGCCCTTACTACTGAAAGCAGACTATACATCTTGGAAGATACACTTTGCATCAAAACAGCTTTATGAACAAAAACTGTTTCCCTGCAGAGGTATTTCTGATTCCGGATCTTTCACTGTGAAGGTCTTTGTTCCTCTATCATGACACTGAAATGGTTAACAGTAAACTTTTGAAATCAGATTTGAAAAGCGTGATGAAAGCGCCTGATGTTTTGCCTGATTTTTCTTTTCTTTTCCTCTGCGGACAAAGGCCTTGAATGCTGAAGGCTGAAAAGCCTATTATCACCAGAAAGAAATGTAAGTAAACAAGGCATTACAATAATGAATTCTACAGTACATGACACGAAGGCAAGAACTAGCTCTGTGCAGCAAGCAGTGAAAGATTTGGCTGTATCTTGGCAATTTTTCAAAAATGATAACAATAAGAGGTTTTGTCGCTTCAGACATGTAAATCAAAAGGATATTTCAGCACTAAAAATGATACTGAGAGTTTCTAACCATTGACCCCAAACCAGCATTCAAAAATAGACATTAAAACTAAGAAGCTGTAATCCTACAAGCCATGCACAATCAAACCTAAAGAGCTAAAAAGATTGAATTTTTAAAGTCCATTTGAAATTAGGTTGGCAATAACTACCCTTATCCACAGGAGAAGAGGTTCTGATATTCAAAGTTAAGATGTGCTAAAAAGGAATAATCAAAAAAATTATACCAAGAGTGTATTTCAAAGCCAGCATTTGAAATGGCCTGAAATTCCCCAATCTTGTCAGCAAATACAGAGGCCACAGGCACTGGTAGTTTGGACTACAAGGACTCTCAGAATTTTATTTGTAGGAAGTGAAAGTGTGTATAAGTGAAACGTGAAGATGGTGAAATTTGATATTTAGGCTTTTTATAGTGCATTAACAAACTTTGCAAATGTACCTGAAAGAAAATAAAACCAGCAGCTTGGCCAAACTGGTGCAGTAGAGATTTGGCAGAGCAGAAGGGACCTGTTCACCACCTCATCTACTGATAAAGCTGCCTGTTAAAACTCCCAAAGCAAGAGAGAGTGCCCGTATGTACATGTGAGCAATACCTTACAAACTCTAAATGAACACAGACATGAAGGCATAGTAAAGTAACCTGTTTATGGTGAATTGTGTCTTTTGCACTGTCTGCCTCATCTGTGAGGGAGGACACGAGCCCTTCCTGCGTCGGCGAGGTGCAGCTCTTAATGCCACTGACAGCAGAGTATTGCTGACTTATCTGGGGCATCCTATGGGAATGAGCAGTGTCGCTTCAAGAGACATATCCAAATAGCAGGCAGGATTGGACTGGGCACTTGTTCCTTTCCTTACCTAAGCCCTAACTGCACACTCATTAAAAAAAAAGCAAACAAAGGAGCAAAAGAGGGCTATAAAGAAGACACATACTCAGGTGAAGCGAAATTCCACCACAGATGGGGTGTAGGTTGAATTCACGTATTGTCACCAACCTAACTGAGGTCAGCACCATGCCTGGCAATCCCCAGTGCTGCAACACTAGGGCCCCTTTTCGCCCACATTGAACTGAACAAGTGTGACAGATTCTCAGCCACTGAACAACCTTCCCTTTGGGATTTGCCCCTTGAGAAGTTTGTCAGAGCTGGGCTCACAGAGCGGGAGCAGGAAGTTCAGGCAGCAAAAGCACCACAACTCTCAGTTCCTGACTTTGTGTTCTTCTGCGTCAAACTGCCCCAAGAAGACAAGCCCAAAAGATTTCTCTTGACAAGCCTGATGCCTGAAAGGGCAGTACAGAAAAGACAGAACTGCCTCTGAGGTGGTTTTAGGGTATGACCTAGAATGGGAAAAGTAGCTAAGATGATTTGACTTGGGTGAAGATGACCTTCGGGGTAGAGTGCAATACAGGGTGTGAGAGGGGCCAGTAACACTTTTCTAATGAGGAGCGGAAAGTAGTACCGCTCCACGTGGGGGCAAGAAAAACATCTTTCTTGTATAGACTGTCACCAAAGGGTCAGCACCCAGACTGGGACGTGAAGTAGGCAATGTTAAAGAAAGTATTTGGGGCATGGGAAAAACTTTCTCTCTCGGCAGGATCAGGTCAGGCTTTGATCCAGGCTGGGATTGATCCCGGCCTAGCAGCATTTCTGCGCAGCTCCGCCAAGTCCAGTGCAAATAACCCCCAAAGCGGTGACAGTCCAAGCCTGCTCCAGGACCAGAAGCAGTAACAACACATTACAAACAGAGTAATAAGTCCCACCACAAATTCAGAAATTTCTGTATGGTGTTGCATGACATAACACGGCATGCTCTTATACAGCTACGGGTAGTTTTGAATAGTGCAGAGCAGTCTGAACATATTCTGGATTAGTGCTTACTGTTATTCCCTGAAGAGCCAAGACCTTTCAGTAACAGGAGCACCTACAGAGCAAAAAAAGAAAAAAACCCAAAACCTCCCTTGACCTCTTTAACATCTACAGTAATCACATAAATTTATATGAATTGTGACATTAGTAAACTGTGAGACCTTTGTTAAGGCTCCTACAAATGGGCCAGAGTGGAGCTGAAACCTGGACTCTCCAGGGAAATCTCCACTTTCCTAAAGGTCTGCCCCGGCTTCAGCGCGTGGAGCTGAACACTGAAAAAGCAGCTCTCAGTTTCAGCTAACACCAAAATTGGAATCAAGATCAAAGATTTGGTTCATGATCTGTCCCTGCTAGCCCAGCTCCACCGAAGGCAACAAAAGTTAGTTTCAGTTAAAGCTCTGACTCAGGGTATATAAATGAACTAAATAAAGTGTCAGAAACTACGATCTTTTTCAGTGATAAACAGTCCACCTTGGGATTTTTTTACTGATTCCATTTTATAAATCATTTTAATGTGCATGTGAGGTAATACTTTCATGCCAATTTGAGTTGCTTGGTGCTGACTACTCTAATGTATATATGTACAGAAATGAGGAAGAACTATGAAGCCAAATTGAGTGGTACAAACATTTGCACTGTGAAACAAAACCTGATTATTCGATAAAACATGTAATTAGGTATTAATACTTCATAATGTGTAAACATTTATCTGAAAATCAGCAAATAATAGTTCTCCCATTATTATTATTATAGGGACCTAATCATATAGCCCTTTCACAGGCAAAAATTACTGCCATGAATGTGTATACTCTTGTTCAAATATGTGTGCCAGGGATAAAAGACATAATTGTCCACATGGACTTGTTTATTCAGAAATATTCAGTACCCAGGATGCCTACTGGAAGCAGTGGGATTACGGATGATCAAGCAACTTTCAGCAGTATAAAGTACTAAACTTTCTGCTTTATCAGCATATCTCACACAAGCAGAAAGTTTATTGCTGTTATATTACAAAAGTTGTTGCATTAGCCATTGGGCTAGTATATTTCTTCCCAATATTAAATAGTTCCTCTAGAGTTTGCTACTTTCCCTATACATAATTAATTCCCAATTGATTTAAGTGATTTTAGTAACACATTGACGACATCAAAATACTTTATGTATCTAGAAGTTGAACCCAATATTTTTATTAAATTACTGCATTTGGATTAAAATATAGGTAGTTAACTACAGCTCCCGGACACATTCCAAAATGTTCATGCTTGGTAGGTCACAAAACCATTGAAGTGTTATTGTAAAATTCAGGAAGGCTGCGGGGTGGGGAGGGTGGCGGGGAATGGGACAAACCAGAGTGAGAACAACCAGGCCAACCTAGACAAATTGCACTAAACTCATAAGCCATACAGACTTATTACGTGTTATTTATCCAGAGGAGACAATGTTATGCAGGAATGAGGAATAACACAGTATGATATGAAGAGGAATTGCATGGCCAATTCATTTATTTTTTGTGAAAGGGAAGGAAGCTGTAAAAAGTTGTCATGGGACAATTTAGGTTTTAGGCTCAGTATTACATGTGCCAGGTTGTTTACCTGTAGAAGCTATTAAGTGAGTCACTACAAAGCTGTTCCTAGAAATACTTTCCCATTGTGGGAAGCCCATTTGTTTCACAGTGAACACCCCCTTTCTGACAGAAGCTTCATCTGGTGCCTGTTTAGGTGCCACCCAGGGCTCTAAGCTTCCTGGCACTGTCAGGATATATTTCATGCTTAATATGAACATATGTGATTGGTAGGCTCCCTGTTCGCCACACGTCCGGTGCCTGGTCTAATAGTTAACTCTGACTACCTCAGATGGTAGCAGTGGCTTTTCTGCTTTTGTTCAGCTTTTCTTTTCATTTCTCATTGGCCAGGGCCTTAAATTACACCTGTCTACTTCATATATCCTACTGGGTTACTGCTCTGTGCAGCTGCACCTGAGAGACCAAAGCCCCATTAGACTAGGTGCTGTACAAATATCAGTTTAAAAAAAAAGACAACTGATCCTGACATAAAGGACAAGGCAGAAACAGAGAAAAAGAGTATGCCTGAGGAGATGTAGTAATGCTAATAGGTGTTTTTACATTTTATAAGACCTCCTCACAGAGTGTTTTAGAAAGTAAGTCTGTTTGCCAAAGTTAAGTCAGAAGAGATGACAAGAAAAGAAAAATCAAGATGAAAAAAAGGAATGAACGGGTGCAGATGGGACTGACCGCAGAATGAGATCAGGCTGGTTTAGCTCATCCAAGAACACACACTAATGCACTTAGATCTAGTCTGCCTGGGAATACATCCACTTGCATTATCTGTAACAATGCAGCCCCTATTAATGTTTGGATAATGAGGTATTAATGATCAGATAATAAAGATCTACATGCCCTACAGCAGCAGTCCTCTGCAGTTGAACATCTGTGATTGTCGAGGTCCTCACCGGCAGGGCAGAATGGTCCTCACTTTCTCATACCTTAACAGCAAAATCTTGGACAAGATTTAGCACCAATTGGCTAGCCATCTATTAATGGGTTTTATGTCCTTTAAGAAGACGTCTGGTGTTAGGCTTCTTTCTGTTACATTTATAAAATTATGCTGCTCTTTTATTTCTTTTATTCAGTATTTTTGTTACACAAATTGATTTACAGCAGTCCATTATTAATATTTTCAGTTAACTTCTTCTAAAATCAGGGCTTTGCAATACTTTATTTTTTCAGGCACTGGTTCCTGGAAAGTCGCCTGTGATTCCCAGCTCCGGTCTGGAAGTCTTCTGTCCCTTCTGGGAACATGTGTTTAGTGTCTGACTCTTGCAGTTCATAATCCTGTACCTCGGGTCTCTGAGATGGCAGGGTGGCAAGGTTAGGTGCTGCAACCTTCAGCACTACAATACTGAAGGTCTCACCATGTAAACACCGCCTAACCACAGCAAAGGTCCTCGAACAAGTCCTACTACCCAGGCAAGCTGGGATAGCTGAGGGTCTCCCTAAAGACTGGATGCTGCCAGCTTTCTGGATGTCAGATAACTTGAACATAAATTAGAAACTTGTTGAATAAGGCCTTGATGATAATTGCTAAAGTTGAATATTTATGGTAAAGTGACACAGACTTAGTCATTAGAGAAGCAAAATTCAGCATTTTCAAAGCATTGGTTTTCACTGACTATTGAAATTCAATATGCTATCACTGGAATTATTTATTGATCTATTTAACAGTTTTACAGACCATTGCCATACACTTGTTAACATTTGAAAAGCAAAACCAAAACAGCTATCTTTTATGTTCATTCCATCTTGTACTATGACACATTTCCTGGATGCACTACAAGCAATAAATTCCATGTTTGCTACATGTTTTTGCAAAACTATAAAATCTATGGAGGCATCAAAAATAAAATTTAATAACACAGATGATGCCCAGACATTCCTTTCCCATTGAAACTCCTAAGGGCTGACTTGCAGAGGAATCTGGATGTGCATTTCCCACTGATTTCAGTAAAAGCTATGAATAAATCCTCAAAGTAACCTAGTCACTGAAATATCTTACTCATAGATGATTGCCATCTAATACCATCTCCATTCCTGATTTAGGAGCCTGTGGGAGCAGAAAGCACTTCTGGAAGAAAAGAGAGCTGCTTTACCAGATACAGTTGCAGTTCAGAGGAGAGGACAAGCTCCAGGAGCCAAAGCGGCTGACCCGACTGGATTTGGGCACCTAGCTCCTGCCACCATGCTCTGCTCTCATTCACAGCAAGAACTTTAACCATCATTTTCCATCGCCTTGGTCATTTTAGAATGAAACTTTCCATCTGTCCCACTGGTGCTGTTCCACTTCATATAGTTACCACAGGAACAAAAAGAGGCAGAACATACAGAATACTGGTTAATGAAGACAGACAGAAAGGACTTTTTTATCCCTGCTGCTAGGGATATCTTTTATTTATTCATGATAGAATATCTCTAAGAAGAGACATTTGGAAAGGACAGAGTAACCAAATAACTTGGCCACTGGGGATCTGGTAGAGCTGAGTTTAAGCAAATTTCTCAGATTATCCAGAAGAAGAATTTGAATCTTAGCCCTTCATCTCCCTAACAGATGCTCTAACTACTTAGCTCCTCTGGACATATGCACACAGTCTCTCCCCCTCTCATCCCATCTCCCTCCATTTCCCAAAATGTATCTGTTTCAATACTAATATTTGAGTCTAGTCCTAAAAACTGTAGCAATTTCATCAAATACAATTCTGTTATTTCTAAAAGAATTGCTAGAGTTTCCCCATAATATTTTTGCAAATCTTAATAGAAACAGTAAAAAAAAAGTTGAAAGATGTAGATGCAACTGAAAATGTTTAGAGAGGAAAAATGAAGTTTTACAGTTCAGTACCTGTATTCAGCTAAGACATACTTGGACTGGGACAATTAAATTGCCACACTTTTTCTGACTTCAAAAAAGTTGTTCTTCAGGACAAAAGCTAGGATAAGTGGAAAAGGAAAGCTTTACGTTTAGAACTATAAATTATGGAACAAAAGAACACAGTTTCATTTGCTTAGTTTTTCATACTTCCTCAACCAGATACTTTATCAAAGGTATGATACCATGTAAAAATAACTGTTCATGTACAGTGTCTACATATGTATCTCCATTGTAATGTTAAATGACCAAATTAGGAAAAAAAAAGTGCTTGTATGTAAAAAATGTCTTTTTATCCACCCTGGCTAATGACGGAAAACACACCATCAGTATTAGACTTGCTTGGAATCGAAGAACAAGATCTTTGGACATGTATAAAAGAGAGGTTAAGTATTTCACCTTTAAATCTGGTACTAAAAGCTAAGGAGAAAATCTTGCATAAGAAAATGAGAGATGAGTCACTGTTATCCATGTGGGCGGGTTTTCACCATCATCTGCTTTTCTTTCAGTCCTGGTGCTCAGTGAGGACCAGGAAAGCAAGACGAGCAGCACTTGCATTCACTCATGGGGCATTACGTTGGGACTGTGCTTAGCAGCTGTGCTGGGCAAAACAGTCAGCTAGACTATGGTCAAAGTAGCTCACCCTGAAATCTGAAGGAGGAACAGCCAGGTACAGGCCGGGCTGTCCTCTAAACCTGAAAACACACGACCATTTGTCACAGCCTCCAGGGAAGTATGGATATAAGCAGCTATATGATCTTTTACTTGCAACACTGGACAATCTTTTGGTAACCTTGTAAGTGCGTCGACTCCTCACTGTTCTTCTGTCAGTACGCCTAGCTACAAACTGAACAGAATTCAGTCCTCAGTATTTTAAGGCATCACAGTTAACAGCAAATCTTTTCCAATAACAAGAAAAAACAGTTTTACCCTTCAGTCAATAAACATTTTCAAGTGCTGCAAAAGCTAAACAAGAGAGCTGTAAAGGTTTGGGAATACTAAGCTCTGATTGATTAGAATTAATCATTCATAATGAAGGAAGCAATTGCTTCATTCATGCCTCAGCGTCTTGCAGGATTTCATGAGGTATTTGAGGGATGCAGGTTTTAAACGAAAATATGACATTTTTAAAATGTGAAATTCAACATAGTAGTTGCAGCTAAGAAGTCTGAATTAGCCAAGTAGGCATTCTCACTTTCTTGCATTTTATTTGTAAAGCTATATTCCCTTTGGTGGGTCAGGTTTTGTGTTAATGCATTTGAATATTGTGGCACATCACAAATATTGTAAGACTGGGCTTAACTGCTAGAATGGAAGAGTGTTGATTTTATGCCATGCCTTGTGACAGATGTGCCTTTGTGTAAAGCAGTAAAAATTGGTAGAGATGGGATACAAGTAGCAGTAAAAAGAAAAATGTTGAGACTCTTTCTTTTAAAATACATCCTGCAGTTTCGCTATAAAGCTCCTTATTTTTAGAAAACCAGCAGAATTGTTCAGGCTCTGCCCCTGCAGTTTCAATAGCAGTCTAGTGCTTTAAAACCCTGACCTTGAAAAGAAAGCGTTTACATTGTAAATGTACTGGCAGTATGTAGACTATTCTATGACTGAGTATCCAACTGCGGCAAAAAGTTCAGAAGCAGGTTTTCTTTATTCTGAAAGGCCTAATCCATGGGGCTTTTTTAGTGGTAAAAGCACTTGGCACTAATTGTGACTTAGTTCTAGCAGTGAACCGGTATAATTCTCAAATTTCACACAGCCAATTAATTCCCATGAATACCAGGAATCACGGACTCTGATAGGTGTTGATATGCAGCATTTTTTGATGCTCAGATTTTCTGCAAACATAGGGAACCTCTCCAAGCTCGTTCTTGCATCTAAAATGCAGTATGGTTTCATAGCTTGGGATTGTACACGAGTTTATGAGGACCAGAGTACTTAAAGGATAAGCAGAAAACAATCAGTGCAGGTAACACAGGGATGACGCGCAGCACTAGAAGGATGTGCAGCCGCTCCTGTTCTTGGGGCTGCCTGTCAGAGGAAGTATGATGGAGAAGAGGCAAAGCACAACTGCAGGGACACCCTGCCTGGGGCCCAATTCACAGCAAATCTTTTGTAAAAAGTCTCACCTTAGAGAATCTCTTTGAAAAAGTCTCACTTCCCCCACCCCACCACAAAGTTATCAGGTTCTCTGTGCTGCTATGGAGGCCCCGGTCACAACCCTACAGCTTAGGGAGACTTCTCTCTTGCTTCTAAAGCAGAGATTCACCATTTTTATTATGTGCAAAAAATGAGCACACCTTCTCCAAACTTACAGTTCTCATCCTTTAAAAACAGGATGAGCATTCTGAGCATTAATAAACAAATCTGTTAATTTGTGCTAAAATTAAACTGGTCATTTAAAGAAATTTAGCATCTGTTCTTTGTCCTGAATAATCTTAAAACAACAGACTCTCTCAAGTCTCCATGTAGTTAAAATTAATTGAAAACTTGTGCACAAGCTGTACTTTATAAAAATAGGTTGTAATTAAGATAAGTTACTAATTCTTGTTTTATCTAATTGTTGTAATTATACAGGATCCAAAGAGGGTCAGGTCAATAGTTCAGTTAACTCTGAAGTGGAGCTACATCAGAGAGGTAGCTGGTCACCATCCTCCTCTACAGCTGTCTTCCCCAAATAAGTCTGCTAGATATGACAGTGATTCAGTGGTAGGAGGTAGACTGGGCATGTCAAAGAGTCCCCAATATTTGTATATTTTTTGGCACAAGTATCACTGGCTGAAGCTGGCATAAATGACTGAAAGGTCTCCTCACATCATTGTTGCCTCAACTCAACAGCATATTGAAAAAGCCCTATCAGGGAAACTGAGGCACCAGTACAAGGAGATCCCTCCGGTTGCAGTGGCACCATGACTGTGCTAAAGAAGTCTAATGAAGGCCATTGGTGGGCAAGATCTAGAAATTTCATTAGCTGATCATACCCTGCTACGTTGAATGAAGTAGCTGATGAAAATATTAAGAATAAAACCCCTCCAATTGTGAGCATGTTCCATTAATTTGCAGTAAAGCTGATATAAATATGACCTTTTAGAGCAGTCTTGTGAAAATTTGAGATTGGGACACCTTCAGAAAGGCTACTGAGGCAGCAGTTACTGCTATATGGGTTCTTATGTCTTTCAAACATCCTCAGCACTGTGTGTTATGCTTCTTAAGTAAATAATTGCTGCAGTCTCCGCATCACAGCTGGACAATTTAATACAGAGCTGGTTATACTCCAGCGTCAATGGCAGCTTGATAGTTATGTCCAGGGACTCCGTTTGACAAGATAAATAATCAGGTCACTGTACACTGCTTGTTGCACATTCGATTGAATCCCACCTGCAAGAATTCATCAAATGGAGCCAACAAGACAATGTCTTTCTAGCATTTGATATCCTGAAGTCAAATGGTGTCAACTCAAAGGTCCTGGTTCTTCTTCAGCATATCCATCAAACAATCAATGAAGACCTCAAACAATTGATCATAGAAGGTCACAGCCTTGCCAAATATAAACACTTTGTTAACAGGGAAAGCACAAAATATCTATAAATTTTTAAGGTTTTATAAATAAACCAAGGTAGTCAGTTTAGGAGTTAATTTTATTTAAAAAGGGTGTCTTGACTAAAAGTAGCACTCTTGCTCTGATTATGGGATCTTAGTAAAATAGGTGACCCTTTACACTCTTCAAGTAGTTAAAACTATGGAAGTCTTTGTCCTACACTTTAAGGCAGTGTTGTAGGATTAACAAGCATTTCCCCACTTAAATATTGTTATTTTTAAAAGTTCTTCTGCAGAAAATCTCATAGAGAGTGTGGGAAGCTTGTCTTTCAAAATGGTTACTTTCTCCTAAGTAGAAGTGAGGTCCCAGTACAATGCTGCATCTATACTCGGCTTGAATAAGTGGTCATACGAGCAGGATATAGCGCACCATACTCCCTGACCTGGCTCTCTGAGGACATATTTATGGAGACAGGATGATTACACCTGAGCTCCCAGTGTCCACAGTATGCAAAACTCAGGCTGCCCATCAGTCCCAGCTACCTTTGTAGCATATGGTATGAGATATGGGATAAGTGGCCTTCTAGGAAAGATGCCAAGAAATCTGGTTTACAGGCTGTCAGCCAGACCATGGCACCAGTATGACAAAAGCAATGCAGAACGGCAGCCTAGTCATCCTGCAGCTCAACCTGTGGACGCTGCCAGCGCGTACCCAGCCTGCGCCAAGTGACAGAGGTACCCAGAAATCCAGTCTGACCCTGCTCATCCCTGGCTGCTTTGAGGCTTGCAGTGCTGGTGTGAAGAGAGTTTATGATGACAAAGCAGAGCAGAAGCAGCCTATATCCACAGGGGCATTTTGAGAAGAACAGCATGTTTCCATTGTTCTTCCTGCAGCTGAGATCACAGGCTTCTCTTAACGAAAGTAGCTGCTGGCTATATTCTTAATGGGAACACTATGATGACACAAAAAGAAGAAAAAAGATAATTTCTACAATTTCTGTTTTTAGGCAAACATTTGAATCTGGAATTAGAAACACAAAAATGCCCCTCACTGGAATAATTTTATTCGGTAATGTTGTTATACAGCAGAGCTGAGGTTCCTTGGACGCCGTTTCTGAGCATTTCTCATGCTATCTTCTATGTATTTTCTCAAAATTTCACCTTCCTTTGGAATTTTAGATATTATTTATGTTTGATTTTTGATAATTACATTATTCCTACAAATTTCTTGTTTAGCTTCAGGTTAAGTTGAACTTTATTTCAATGCAGTTGGTCTTTTTCTTTATTTTGACACACAGTATTTTCTGCATTTAAGCACCTATAGCTAGTCTCACACAAGTCCTAGAAAACAGAGTAAATAGGTCATCTCATCTATTCCTCTGCCTCAAGGGAGAATCAACTATACCTATGTCATTCCTGACAGATATTTGTCCAAGTTATTCCAAACAGCTCTAATGATCGAATTTCCACGATCTCCTTATCTAGTCCAACACTTAAATATATTCTCAGAATTGAAATAATTACGAGATTATTAAGAATGAAACTATGCCACCACATTTTGCAGTGGAGTCCTTTAAATTAATGTGAAATGACATCTTAATGTAAAAATTAACAACTGTGTCTAGCGGTTTGTTCAAGATGGGTGCCCTCCCACTCACACAATAAGAGATAAAGAATGATCACTAACCTTCCAGCTCTACAAGCAATTGCAAATCCCTTCTCTTCATTTCAGTTTTCCTAATTCTAGGAGCAGACATTGCATATCTGAACTACCTGCATGTCTTTCAAGGTACTTCAGAAGGTCTTTACTGGAGAGATGTTAGGTGTTTATGCGGGAGACAATCTGGTGCTATAATTATACTGTAAGCATCTAGATAGTGTATCATGAACACAGATCTTCCAATTTTATGTACTTGCTGTTTCAATCGTGTTCTCTAACTGAGCTATATTTGAGATTTGAGACCTTAGCAGTAATCTTTTGTATCTGGGATTCACTCCGCTATTGCATGCAGTCTATAGCTTACGAGAGGGACAGCTTTCCATAGACTGACTTTGTCTGCTTTTTGCCATCTTTCCTGTATGACCATACTCTGGCTGTGAGCTCCTAGAGAAAAACTGTCTTCTCACCACACGTTGGTATGCCTTGTTGAGCAACGCCTTGATCCTTTCACAGTGCCGGTAATAAATACTAACAAAGCATAACTAAATTCCAAATAATGACAGTATATCATCAAAAGCTGTTTCAGTAATAATAGTAACGAACAGTGGTGGGTATTTCATGTAAATAGGCAATGTCTTAAATTTAACTGCTCTTCAGAAAACATATTGCATTTCTTTAGAGATTCACAAAACAGTGTTTCCATTTAAGAATCTCTGGTCCATAATATACAGGTTTCTGAGGAAATTTCAACATAGACATATTAAAGTTTCACCATTGTTTTTTTCCACAATAGGGGCAATAGCTGGCATGGTCCCTTCATTCATCCTCCTGCCAGCTGCTTTATTAGCCTTTTTAACTGTCGCGGCACAGGACAAACAAGCCACCAGAGAGACTGGTTGAAAGGTAGGTTAAGCAGCTGAATGAAAGGGGGCTGGAGGAACAGGGGAACATAAAGCAAATACCTAAAAAAATTATTTTAAACGTTTTGGTCTGCTTTTCTTTAAAGCAAAAACACTGTGGGAATTACTGAGGCACTTGTTCTTTTTCCTGAAGTGCAGAACTCTGATTTTCTGAAAGGCTGGAGACCGATGAAATCACCTGCACTTGTAGCCTGAGCAAAGACTGCCCCTGTCCTAGGAATATTTTTCTCTACAAGTTTTAACAACCAAAGCTCGTATAGGCTTGTTATTATTGTGCAGGCATAAACTAACTGAAAGGAGGAGGAAAAATAAGAGATCTTTTCCTGCTTCCATTACTGCTGGCTGCTGGGTCACCTTCTCCAGCCCCCTGCAACACAGTGGCGGGTTTGCAGCACTCCCCCCGCTCCAGCCAGCGCTGCTTGGGGTCCTGCGTCGGGTTTCCCTCAGGCACCCCTGGAACCACTGCAACTCCGCACTGCTAAAATCCCTGCGGTCTTTACTTGCAGAGCACAGTGAGAAGTCCAAAGGGACTTCTGCTGCTTCAGAAAAAGGGTCCAATCCTTTATGGGGTACATCAAGCCAAGCACCCTAACTGGTAGTGAAACCCACTTTATAAAGAGAGGCTTTAGAACAGCAGATTCCAAAGGACGAGTCCTGTCAGAGTTCTCCTGAATCTCCGAGGCAGTAAGGCACCTCCTCGTCCCTGCAGAGAGGCTCAGAGGCAGATTACCCTACTGCTGCACTCGCAGAGCCGAGCACGACTCCAACATATGTTCTTTGCTTTTTTGGCTGAAGTTACGGTTGTCTTTCCTTCCCTCTCTTTCTCTCCCTCCCCACTCGCCCTTGCTCTGACTCTCACAGGAGCAATAAATGCCAGCAGTAAATATTCTCAGCCTTACAAGGATTTCAGTAAATTAAGGTTCACATCCAAGCTTTGGGCAACTTCCTGTATTCTAAATGGGATCCAAATGAAGGTTTTCCAAAGCCTACACAGTATAATAATAATAAAAAACATATCTAAATCATTAAAATGAGTGACAGCATTCCCTATACCAGTTCTGGGCTCCATAAATAATGTACAAAACCAATCTGCATTATATTAGCAAAAGATAAAAATTAGAAAAGGGTGAGAGTAAAAACGTTTCATTTTTTGATAACACAAAGAAAATCCTCCCTGCTCCCGAGCTGAGAGCTCCATCTTGTGGGTGATGGTGGATGCGGAGGCGCTTTCTGCTTATCACAATATTATTTTTTTTAATTTTCACTCATTTAAAAAACCATTAAGAGAATATAAGCTCTTTATTGACAAATAACAGCAAACCCAAAGAGGTAAAGCAAACCAGCACCACCACCCTCTGCAGTCCCTCTGAAGCTCTGCTTCATCTCACATTTTCTCCCCAACCGTCATTAGAAATGGGCTGGTAATTTGTTTTCATCACTCACGGTGGTTATAGCCTAAATAATTAATGTACACTGGTACCCGTGATCTGCTTTGCGTCCCCGCTCGTGAGCCGAGCGTTGCCCACCGTGCACGCCAGGGTCAGCGCGTGGTGCCCCCGCTGCCCTCCCTGCCGCTGGCACGATGCCTGTGGAAGCAGTGACAGGCTCCCACGGAGCCAGCTGGGCCTCGGGCCAAGTGCTTCATGGAGACATCTGGGCCAAACCCCGTTCCTGGTCCTACCCTAGTTTTCTTTTTGCCAGTGTGAGATGGAGCCTTGTAATAGCTTTTCGGTTCAGCTCAGCTTTACAGGGGTCAGGGCTTCCAGCAGGTTCCTTGCGGGGTGACCCCCCCATGGCACGCAGCCCGACCCACTCTGGGGTGGCAGAGGGCTGTACGGGAGCCAGCGCTGTGCTGGCTGGGGCGAGGGTGCCGCTCAGTCTCCCCTTCCACCTTCCCCTCCCCGCCTAGCCAGCCCATGCCTGGCAGATCTTGCTGGTAGAATCCTCCCTCAGAAATGTTTGCAATCGCTGTTGCATTTATGAATATTTGGAACATACTTCCAGGATGAAAGAGCACTTATCTGGTTAGCATTATTGCCTAATTTCATCCCATTATGCCTCATTGTACACCCTTTGATGCCAGGAGTTCCTGTAGGGCAGCACTATCTCTTCAAGCCACCCTTCAAATATTTGTGAATACATCCCTCATTCTCTTACCAAGAGAGGTGAGATAAAGCATTAAAAACCCTAGCTTTTCTAGCGGTTGGCTTTTTCTTTTTTTTTTTTTCTTAACACACTCTTCAGAATTTGAGATGCTTTAAATTTAACCATTATTTTCTAGATACCATTAACGAACAAAGAGTGCTTTGTTACAGGCAATGGTGAATAGCATGGTACAGTTTACAAAGCAATATCCTCCTAAACGCTACCGAATGCAGCAATCTGCTGCACTGTCATAGGTTTGTGATTAATAAAAATTTGGACGTAGCCTTGGCTTTTAAAAGTTGCAGACCAGAGCACAGAGGGGGCCTAAGGAATGAGACAACATCGAGAAAGGGAGGACACAGGTATTTCATCAAAACCAGGCAGAATTCCCCCAGAGAGCAGACAGAAAACCCACACAGAGTAAGCATATTCATGGAGTGTGCGGGTTTCCGTAGCTGCCGTGTTGCTGCAGGTACGTACCAGTAGGAAGCCACTTCCCGCCACACGCTGGTGAGACTGGAGCCCGATGCTTTTGGACTCAAGACTTGTGTCTTGCTTGTAAGTGGGGCGCTGAGGAGGGGCCTCTCTTTGACCCCCAGGTATTTCTGAATGGTAGCTCAAGCTGAGTATCCCACCTCTTAGGCATCTGCAAAAGAACAAAACGCAAATCTAGTCCCCTTCCTTTTCCTTCCAAAGCAACTATGTGAAGTAGAGTTTGGCCAAACTGGGGACTCATGCCCAAAAGGATTTGCATCAGATCTCGAAACTCCAAATTCCACGTGAAACTCATGGTACATGATGACTGCTACTGCGAGAAGAAGGAAAATAGGCTTGAGGACCGTGCCGTTTCTTGCTCAGCAGGGACACGAGCTCACCTTGATAGTGCTGGAAAGTAGAAGTGTGCTGATCCTGCTCCGTCAAAGCCCAGGCTTTTAAGCAAGGTGGTGAGCTGGGGGTCTGAGATCAGCAATGCATTTTGTGATGGAGGAGGAAAGAGCGAGACATGAAAACCAGACCAAAGAGAGGTGAAAATGAAGGAGCTTACAAAATTAACCTTGTATATATTAGACGGAATATAATGTCGGTGTTCTGTAACATTTATACTCAAGGCAGAAGGAAGTACAAAATACTGTTTGGTGGATTGCTGCAGTTCAATGGCCATCAGCTGTTCATAAATCAAGTACACAGACAGACTGCAAACTGCCTTGCTGCCATGACAAAGACACAGTGATTAATGCTTCCGTTATGGATTAGGGAAGCACTGAGGTAATATTACATTTAACTCCAAGATGCTACCTTTTTTTTACTTCTCAGCTGAAGGCCAAGCAAAGTTTAGTCAATATTACTCAGAATTAAACAGCTAAGAGAGTGCTGCATGTTTTATTTTATAACGTACACGTGTGTCCTTGCAAGTGGCTTTTTGAATTCTTTTGTAAATTCAATAACTATTATGCAGTAACTTTGTCAGTATTTTCTTACACTTATTTCCCTATTTTGTGCTATGTAAGTTTCTGTAAAGGCTCTATTTTAGCATATATGCATATGTAATTCTCTTTCCTTTGCTGAGGCCGTTCTTCAGTCTCTGCAGTGTGGCATCAATCCAGTATCTACAAATCATCTAGTCTCCTCAGCCTGGAGAAGAAAGGAATCACTAGAAATTCCCCAAATTCCTCAGGGACGACAAGAAAAAGAGAGCCCGAAGGCTCTCAGCAGGAAGAATCTCGGTGCCCCAGTCTGCACGGAGCCAGATCCTCCACTGCCAGGAGGATCAGGAGGGATCTGGGACACGGTAGGTATTGCACACACGGCTGTCCTGCATCGTCTGTCCCCTCCGGACCATAAGGCTATCTCCTCTCGTATTCCTCTCGTATACAAACTCCTGCCAGTAAACGCAGATTAGCTCAGCTCTTGGACATGGAATACATGGGTGTAGCTGGACTGTTTTTCCACGATAGATATGTTCTGAAAAACTTCAAGGAACCATGGGGTCTGTAAGAACCCCTCTCCTCTCCAGTGCCTTTCTGTGCTCCCTGCTATTTTCTCTGCCTATGTCCTATGTGCAAAGATTCAGAGGATTCATTAATGGGATTTCCTAATCTTGTTAATTGACCAAGTGTGGGGAAAAAAAGTCACAGACACTGATAAAGCTAATATGTGACTTTCGATTCCCACATCTGAAATCAGACCTATGTTTTTGGTTTTCTTATACAGCTGATCTGCAGCACTGGCTATTCTGTTGCTACCCATAGCATCTGTCTAACACTTATGCTTGTGTGATTCCAGTGGTTTTAGCTGAATGCACTGTCTGTTGGATGGCAGTATTCTAATCTAAAGTGAAATATATTTGTTGGAATCACTGTTAGGAAAAATATCTAACTCTAAATTAAAAAATATACTCCTCTATGGTTTCATTTGCCGATGAAAGAAATAAGTGAAATGAAACGAGCCAAAATGCAAAACACATCCCTACATTCATAGAAAAAGTCATTTGCTGCTATTTTAGCAAAATGCTTATGAACAGAACTCATACAACACATTTCCTCAGTTTCTTGTTATTATAGGGCAATTGTTCCATGTTTACCAAGAGACTTAGAGAAACATAATGTTCTTGTCTGAGAAAAGCGTAATTTTAGTGGACAAACTATTCACTTGATTTTATTTGTCTTCACAAAAAAGGTAGCTGTTGTATTTTCATTAACCAAAGATACCCTCCATGTTTCCAATATATTGCTGTATGCACATCTCACTATTTGCCTGCTTAATTCTGTCAGTAGATATTTTATGAAGGGTACAGACTGGTGCAAAGGACACATCACCAAATACTTTGAAATATATTCACCCCTTTCTTTTCATCATTATTCATTAAGAATGCATGGACACTTGTCTTCCAAATCTTTTACTAGACTTTCATAGTTCAGATTTTATGAAGCACACAGGTTCCATGAGAAAGGCTCATCAAAGTCATTGATATTCTATATTAATTTGCATTGATCAATCATCAATTAGCCTTTTAAACCTACGAAATTCTTCTTCCTGTTCCTCTATTATCCATTTCTCCCTTATACAACTGACTAGTCTTTTTCTTTAACCTTCCAAGGCAAAACCAAGACTGTTCATAGTCTTACAGAAGCTCAAAATTAAAAACAACATTAATGATTCTGTTTTTTCCCCCGGTAAAATATTAAAAGAGATATTTTATTCACATTGATCTTCCTTTGCATACATTTTCTGGTTCAGTAGGTTTCAGCTGTTTTCCTTTTGATTCTAAATAAAGCTTTTCAGTACAAATATTTCTTTCAGACGATTCAAATCTTTTAGCATGATAAACAGGCATTGCGATTTGACTGAATCACTATTTGGGCAAACAGTTCTCCAATCCACAAAAATTACTGAAAGCGTTGTGACAAGTGTTTTCATTCTTCATTCTAGCTCTTTCAGAGACTCAGAAAAAGTATTTATACTAAACGCTTGCAGTTAAGCCATAGTAAAGGCTCTTTACTAGGCATGAGTCTCATTCAGAATGTCTCTCATTTGGGAAAAACTCTATCATCTTACATTAGTTAATTGGATAGGTCTGATTTTAAGTAACTTCAGAGCCTGAGAAGACAAAACATTCAGATTTTGCGCTGACTGTGGATGTGTGAAAATCTGCCTCAGACTTCTCATATGACCTTGAAGTACCTGTTCATGGCCTGCAGGGGTGCATGGAGCTGCAGGGTTCGGGAGCGTGCCTTAAATCCTGCTTTTCTGAATCTTAGCATTGTGCTTGGGATGCTTAAGCTCTAATTCCTACCTTAGAAATCCTGGTAATCAACGGTTCTGTCCTGTTTCCGATACACAGGAAGTGTCAGTATGCGTTTGCAGAGTGTGGATACGGCCAGCTGTTACCCACTGGCTCGTTGCTGCAGAGCTTGGAGGTCTGGCTGTATGGCACAGCTTTAAATGGACACTCAGCTTTCCGAGGATATGGCATTCTCTGCTTACGTAGTAACAGTCAGCTCATCAAACTAGGCATAGCAAACACTAAATAGGGGTAGGAAGGATGTTGAATGTATTTTTGTTGTTCTTCTCACCAACTAGTTTACTAGTGTTTTATTGCAAGGAGAATATACCATGAATAAAAGTGGTTCCTAAAAAAGTGATGGATATGAATTAGCGAGTGCAAAAAAATGAACAATAACATTTCTCAGTTGGCTTTTTCCAGGGAAAGAGGAGCTTCCCCTTGGAAGTTTCTTTTCCTGAATTAAAGACGGTGCTCTGCTGGCTGGGGTCTCACTGGCCTTTGCCTTTTTTAATTTTCCTTTGGCAAAGGTGTGCCCTTCACTCCACGGGTACTAATGTGAGGGGTGTGGACTATGGATCCTCTTCCTTCTTCAAGAGGAGGAACTTCTGATGTTTAAAACTGCAAGTGTGAAAATCTGATGAGCAAATTTTAGCAGCTACACGTTTTGATTATTGTGACTCAAAGTCTGGTGATAGTTTACATCAAAGAATAAAGACATTTACAAAGCCCCAGGTCTTTATGGTAATGATCAATGAATGATCAATAAATACAGAAAACAGTTTGCCGTGATGTAAAACAATGGCCCAGAGGAGACCGATAGTTCAGTGACATTAAACTGCAGCTTTCCTCATTAGGGCTCTTGGTAAGGTGTGCCCTGTGATTAATGACAGATCATTTATACAGCATTACCAGCAGGCAAATAATTCTAATTACCAATAACATTAAATCATAATCACTATGCAAATAATTTACATAATGTAATGGAATATCTGGTAATTACAGGGCAAACAATTCACAATATTAACTGAGGTTAGTCAGTTATCGCAGAGTAAATAACATTAGAAATTAAACAAAGCCAAGCTAATATCAGGTTTTATCCAGTTAATAACCAGTGAGCGTATCCCTAGCAAAACACATCAGACCATGTAAAGATGTTAAGTACTAACTTTGGTGTCTAATACAATACAAGTTGGAGATAACATGTAAAAACATCCTGTCAAGCAGGATGTTACTGGCCATCCGGAGGTGTCTGAATGAGTGGTTGGGGGCGATTCACGGTGAAGCTTGCTGATTTTTATTGCTTCATAGATGATATTTTCCTGTCTTTGAAGGGTTAAGTCTTCAGAAGCTGGCCACAGGATCCTGCTTACAATGTGGAGGATAAAGCACCAAGCAGTCAAAACCAGCCCAGATGAGGCCAGTCTATGTTCACACACTTGAAAGATAGCTGTAGAAGTAGCATTATTCTAAATCTGGCATTAATCTAAATCTATTAACAGAGTTATTTACAACCATGGAATCAGATAATGTTCTCATCCAGCACATGGGGCATGCAATGTGCCAGAAATATGGTGGGAAGGAAGAGAGCATAACATACAGGAGGTAATAATATATCTTGGAAAAAAGCAAAAGGCAGCCCAGAGAATGCTGGATTACCACAACTGTGAAAATATGAATGCGAGGACTGAGTTATATACTTGACTAAGGAGGTGAAAATATTAGATGTTGGGGAGGGGTAACAAGAACAGTTGTTTTTCAGCTTTTCATTTTCCTATTGAGAGGAAAGGGTAAGAGGCAGACATCGTTGCTGCGCATAATGCCTGAAAGCTAACAGATGTATTTGTGAACTTTAATACAGATGATTTTTTACTGAAGAGAGATTACATTTTATTTGCTTGTTCTCATTTTCTTTTGTCTTCTGAAATCATAAAGCAGAAGAGGGTCCTTGGGTTACAAAGCTGGACACTCAGGCACTGTCAGTAATTTTAGGGGCATTAAAGACTTTTTCACGAGGGACTAGTCTCCTCATAATACTGAAGGACATTTGGACATCAGCAGTGAATTCTAGTTGAAATTGCCATCCATGGTAAAAAACTCAGAGACAAACCCTTGATTTGGACTCTGTCCTTACTCGGTGTTGCTCTTGTGACTCATTTTTGTTTTCCCAGTGTCTCACATAACTCCATGTTAGGCCACGGACAGACGTACTCCTCAAGATCCCAAGTGCCTGTTCAACCATGCTACCCCCAGCTGTTTGCACAGCCAGCAGCTGGAAGCTGTCCCCACGGCTCTGCTCCTGGAAGGGATCTTGGGTGGATTTGCTAAAACACTTCAGGCAAAGTTAGCCCCGCTAGTGCAAACCACTTTCATCAGCTGTTTAAATTAACGCAGTTGTGGTTGTCTGAAGCGGATTAGCAAATGCTGACAAGATTCCTCCTGGGGACAGTAAGCTCTAGCATAAGCAAGTAGCATACAGCTGGGGGAGGGAGAGTATTTCCAATGGGCATAGCTGTGTGAATGTCCATCCCTGATCTTGGGTGGCTCTAATGAACAGTTGTACAGTAACTGAGTGTATTGAAAGCAGGTTAGCCAAACTGAGGTCAGTCAAAGCGACGGGAAGTGTGGGGGACAGTCTTGGGTTTTGGCATGTTCAAGGACCTACCTAAAGAGCTTATTTTTCATATTGCTGCCTGGTTTCTGCTCTTATGGAAGTTAACATTAGTGGCAGATGCTCAGCACCTGTGGGACCACCAATGTATTCAGGCACCTCAATTGTTATTAAAGTGCCAACTTTAGTCTTAGCTTTGGACGTTTTTCTCCTGTACATAGACCTTCTGGGGTTTTAATAAATTCTCTTTAAAGGAATCCTAATCTCAGTTGCTTCAGTTCTTCTATTACCAGGAACAATATTTAAAGTATGAAGGAGGCTGGGCAAGAGATTAGCCAGTCCTGTAGCAGGCAACCAGTGTGGTTTTGCTGTAGTAAAGCACCAAACTACTCTCAAGTGTTGTGACTATGCAGTACAGACGTGTGTTTGCCGCTCAACTGTTTTGCCTGTGTGTGCACAAAAAGGAACTATTTAAGTGACATGAGGAATAGTTCAAGCCTTTGTAAATCCAGACATAATAAGAAAAGTGAGTATGGTGGTACTGAATGAACTATTTTGATATTAAGACTGTAGAACATTATGGTGTGATAGGGCTTGAATTGGGAGAAGGGCAATAAATCAGTCTTATCCTATTTGAAACGCTAAAATTAGATATAATAGTAGATAATACAGAGATTTAAAATGTAGTTCTGCAGTGATGAGTTCTGCCCATGTTTAGTATATCACGAGTTAGATATAATGTATTCCTGAAGAGTGGGTTTTGAGAGTCACCTTCAACTTGCTAGCCCTAATCAGGAGTGCGGATGTGACCCTTCCAGCTCAGAAAGATGAGGAAGAGCCTTCTGTCAAGGCAGAGGCATGAGATCCAGGCAAGCAATGCCATAATTGCCCCCCAAATTACTCTGTGAACCAGCAAAGCTCTGGATCGGGAGCCTGGCCCATGCTTGCCTGCCAGGGGACCGCAGGTTACTGCAGGAGGCTGCCTCCTGCTGCAGTTCTGGTGAATTCGAAGTCCTTAGCTTCTGCTTTTTTACTTCTAATGCTTACTTCTGCCCTGCTTGTGGCAGGTGCACCTGTCCCTGAGAGGGACTGGGCCTGAGCTATGGTGCAAGGGATATGTGACTTGAGTTACATGTCCTCTCTGATCCTGCCTCGGAGACCACTCTGGCCAACAAGCGTCATCGTGACCATACATGACCACGAGCCCCAATCTGACCTGGGTATAAATGGAGCCCTGCCGGAGGCCATTTGGAGTCCTCCTGAAGCAGCAGGCCTGCGACATGAGGTCCTCCCTGCGGCAGGGACGCCTAGCACGGCCATCTCCTCGAGGCTGTGTCCCCTCACTTTAATGGGTGAGTGAAAGCGCGCTATGGGATCCTCCCCCTCCCCCTGAAACCCTAAGCTTAGGTTACCCGTGTAGTATTACTGTCACCACTTAGTGATTTTGTAGCTAAGTGTGGACCAACTCCTGTGACATACCAGCCCTTGAACTGTACAGACCCCCTGGTTTTGAAACCAATTGTTATCAGTTATTGTTCCATCGTTAGTGATTCTCGGTTCCATGACAGTTAAATTTGGCACAGCGAGCGGGGTACCTCACTTGAGGAGTTACTATGGAGGCAAAGGTGTGCCCCTTCTCCCCCAGGTATGAAATGGGTGAAGGATAAGTGGCAGGACGCCGATGCGGTTGTACAAAGGATAGAGGAATGTCGGGGAAATTCTAAGAATGGGAAGAACAAGGGCCCCGTATGTGCCATCTTAGGCGCCTGTTTGATATCTGCACAAAATCATTACAAGTATACAAAACAGGTGGAACAAGATAATCTTAAACAGTCTCTAGAGACTGAGTGTTTAAAAAAAGAATTAGAACGAGAATGAGCTCGAACATGATTATTAGAAGAAAAGATCGAGGTTATGCTAGCACACGCAAAAAAGCCCCCCAGTATTCTCCAGGTACGCAAGCTCATCGCTAATCCTGATGACTGGGATGGAGATATATGGGGAGACCCAGATGACAGTGAAGAAGACACGAGGGTGCGACCACTTATAAAAACTGAGAGGTCTACAGGACCTCAGGGAGGCAATCCCCACACTACAGTGTGCACGACTCCCTGGTCAGGACCCGAACTGGCTGATTTGCAGACTAAATCTGCCCAGAGACCCAGAGAGACAGAGTATCTATGGCGAGTCTCCCTTTTGGGGGGAGACAGAATTTTATTGAGTGATGAGGAAGCCTCAGGATTTTGGGGACCTGGGGTTTTCCTTACGGAAGGGCTGGGAGGTGATCAATCTATTACTGCCCGAGTGGCCTACTGGGCAGGGGGAATAGACCCAAAAGAGCGTGGAGAGCTGGTAATGATACATGTGAGGGGACTATCAGATTTAGCTGAGGGGGTGTAGAAAGCAGCAGAAAGCAATGCATGAATGGGGACTGAATGGGCTACCTATGGCTGCCCCTGTACATCTGGGACACCTTAGACCTTTGGTGAAAGGGTTGCCGCATGCTCTAAAAATATATCTACAAGGCATGTGAGAACGGATTCAGAGAGCCATAGATCATAATCGGCAGAATCGAAACAACCCCCCTGCTCACAGACTGACATGGGCAGAATTACTGCATTCAATAGTAACGTATGGCCGGGAAATGGGACGGACAGGTATACCTGATGAACTGAGAAGGGGAAGACAAGCCAGGCAGGCCACCCCAAAAATGAATAAAGACCACAGACCCCACAGGGATCCCCCACCCCAATGAAATGAGCGAGCTTCTGGCTTTGACTGGGAGCAAAATAGGCTGTGGCGAAGGGCCCTCGAGCTGGGGGTTCCCCGAGCTATGCTCCATGGGCAAGCAACCTAACACTTGCAACAAATATTAGAGCTAGTGGAAAGTTCTAGAAACGCCCCAGAGTCCCAACCAGCCGCCCCAAGCGCAACCAAAAGCCCCTTCACATCCCTCCGAGAGGAGATATCAGAACTAAAAAACTAGAGGTAGCAATTGGGAGAAAGGGCAACCCAATTCTCTTGGTAAATGCCCATCAGTGGACATCAAATCAGGAACCTTATATCCACACTCCTGTAGGACCAAAACGATTGAGTTTAGAATTTTTAATTGACATGGGGGCACAAATAAGTGTTATTAATCATCGGCATGCTAATAGTTTACGTATTGGGCCCTCAAGGAAAATTATTAACGTGATCAGTGTAACTGGCAAATCAATAACATGCCCAATAGCTGTTACCCACTTGTGGATGCCAGGAGAAAAACGAATGGCTAGGGTAGAGGTAGCTTTAAGCCCTAACGGAGAGAACATTCTAGGCTTTGACGTCCTGAAGGGGCGGGCACAGTTACTACCCAATGGGACGGTCTGGAGTTTCGGTAGCCAGGACCGAGTGCAAGCCCAAGTCAACATGTTACAGGCTGCACCACTGCTGCCTGAGTCTAAAATCACGTCAGTCGCCCAGTACCCTCTGCCTGCTGCAGCAAAGGCTGGAATTTCTGAAGTCATAGCACACCTTGAGCAACGCCAAATTATTAGCTGAACTCATTCTCCTTATAACTCACCAGTGTGGCCGGTCCGTAAGCCGGACGGTCGATGGTGCCTCACCATAGACTTTCGCAAGCTGAACAGTAACACCCTACCCCTCACTGCTGCTGTGCCGAATATCGCGGAAGTTGTAACTTCTCTGCAGGCAGCAGGGCATCAGTGGATGGCCACTTTGGACGTTAAGGACATGTTTTTTATGATCCCATTGAGAGAGGAGGACAGAGCACAGTTCACTTTTAGCTGGGAAGGAATACAATATACATTTAATCGACTCCCCCAGGGATATAAGCACTCATCTACTATAGCCCATAATAAGCTGGCCAAACTGTTAGCCACGATGACCTTGCCAGCTACAGTAAAGATATATCAATACATACATGACATCTTAATTGGGGGAAATTATCTCATTGAAGTAGGAAAGGTGGCTAAGCAAGTGTGGGATCTCTTGAACATTAACGGGTTGGAGGTGCCCCCATCTAAGTGTCAGGGTCCTAGCCGGGACGTTAAATTCCTAGGAGTCTGGTGGATAGCAGGGGCAATGTCAGTACCGCCTGACACTCTGTCTACCATAGAGAAGGGTCACCTTCCCCGAGATAAAAAGGAGCTGCAACAAATTTTGGGAACACTAGGCTATTGAAGAAAGCACATTTCGGGATTTTCAAAAGGGACCTGAAGGCCCAAGCAGACCCATACTATTTTCATCCACTTCATTTAAAGAAACTGAACAGCGATACTCGCATTGGGAGAAAGGCATGTTGTCGTTAACACAGGCCATGAAAATAGCAGAGAAATTATGTACAGAGCAAAACATAATAGTGCGTGGACCTTTCCCATTGTTAGCATCAGTCCTCAATGGAAAACCCCTGCCAGAAGAAGTAGCCCCAAAAGGCGACAGTCTGCAAATAATACGCCTATCTAGCAGGTCTACAACATTTAGTTCCTCTGTCAGAAGGAGCCACCAAATCCTCCAAATTGCAGCAACCAATTAACCCAGACCCAGTAGTTTTGAAGCAACCGTTTAAACCTTCACCAATTCAACAAGCCCCTGAGTTTACAGAACACACTGAGCAGAAAGGAGTCTGGTTCACAGATGCATCCGCATGTAGGGAAAATAAGGAATGGCACTATAAAGTGGTAGCATTAGAAATAGATACAGGCCGACTAATTACCAAAAATGGGGAAGGAAGTGCCCAGGTAGGGGAATTGAGAGCCCTATTGTTGGCGGCAGAAAATGGTGCTACGTCCATTTATACAGACTCATATGCCACCTACATGGGGGCTACCCAGTGGTTGTGCCAGTGGGAGTTTGCTAATTGGACAGCGAACCGTACACCTGTGTGGTGAGCAGAGGTTTGGAAACGCCTTCTTGAGATAGGCCGACGGCGACCTTTGCACGTCGGTTGGGTAAAGGGACACTCTAAGAACTGTGAGCAGGCTGCCTTATGGAACCAACAGGCTGACCAGTGAGCTCAAATCAGGATGATTGAACAGAGTGAGGGAGAGTGGGATTGCCTAGGAGAATGGCTCCACATCAAGCGAGGGCATTCAGAGAAAGCCGATCTGTTCTATGAATGCTGCAATAGAGGATGGCCGCTATCTCTAAAAATGTGCGAAACCATTGTAGCCTCGTGTCCTCAGTGTAAATCGAGATTAAAGGCAAACCACCCTAATCAGGCACCAGTCTCACACATCAGGGAAAGGGAAAACCTTGTGGAATACATGGCAAGTTGGTTATGTGGGTCCTCTAATTCTCTCACATGGAAAGTGTTATATGTTAGTGGGAGTAGAAGTAGTGTCGGGACTAGCCATGGCAACAGCATGTAAAGCCGCCACCACGGAAACTACTGTAAAGGTGTTAAGTGAGTGGTTCTGTTTCCCTCCTATGCCCGAACAAAATCAAAGTGATAATGGTACGCACTTCACAGGCAGACTGGTACAAGATTGGGCCCAAGTGGAGGGCATAACATGGGTGTTTCACACTCCATATTACCCTCAGGCCAATGGAACTGTTGAGCGGATGAATGGAATGATTAAAAAACAGGTGAATGTGTCACAGGACAGATGGGACCTCCGATTGCCACAGGCAGTATTTACAGTGAACAACTGATGGGGCATATATGGAAAACCAAAAATTCGTGCTTTCTGCCCCACGGGACTGCTAAATAACAGTGGACCCGACAATGCGAAACAGAAAGCGAAATTCCCGCTCCAGACCTATGTTGGCCAACCCATAATGGTCAAACTGCCTTATATTGGTGTAGTTCCTATGCTCCTACATAAACCTAGAGGGCTCTATGCCTGGGAGGCATTGGATGGGAGTGGGAAAATCCATCAAATCAGTGTGTGATGGATAATTCCAGACTTCTAATGCCATGGCCCGGCCTCTTGGACCACCACACAAACTCTGTGCTTTATTACAGGAAAAAGGATGGAGAGAACGCGTATTGTTGTAGGACTTACCCTATGCGTCACCATGGCTGCGACAAGCCCATTGGACCCTTCTGATCTAGATGGAAATACGGTAGCACAGCTGATAAAAGGCTTTGGGAAAATAATGAATCTCACCTCGGTAACAGCCTGTATACCCAAACCAAAAGCCGCTGGTAATCCTCTCCCACTTTTAGCCCAAGGGATAGATATATCTACAGCCCTCGAATTTATATGGAAGACTAGTTCAAACATGAGTCACGATATAACCGGTGTCAGAGCGTCACACCAACGAAATTACACATATATAGTATACAGCTGGGATGAATTAGATGCCAATTCCATATGGGATAAGAAGTGTTATTATGAATTCCAACCAGCTGAGAAGGGCCCAGAAGCCTGGGACATGAGTGGTACACTGCCCTGTGTTAGTGTTCCATGGGGTACCAATTTGCACTATTCCAAATGGAGTACGGATGATCACTCCTTAAAATATACCCAACTGTTAAATACTGCTTGGTGCATCAAACACCCAGATAAGCCAGGGAATGATTTCCCAGTTACGTGTAATGAACGAGATGGCTTTTGCCCTCTCCACTGTACATGGGCGATGAATGACAACGGTCCCAGTTGGATAGGAGGTAATGAGAGAACATCCACATACACAGTTTCACCCCTTTGGTCATATCAAGTTGAAATCCGATGTAATAACATAGATGAGGCCCCTCTGTTATGGCTGATAAAGCCCATTCAAAAGGCCATAGTACAAGGATGCCTCGGTAACAACAGGAGTTATAGCCATCCTCACCATCAAAAGTGTAATGGGAAAGACAAAAGCTTTTGTCCAGCACTCACCTCTAAAACTAAATTGTGCAAAACTTCCTCTGTTACTGCCCCACTTGATCTCATATGGGCTTGTTCAGATGGTACACTTTATTCCCGTCTCTACCCATCAATACCAAGCTTGGCCTGTACATTAATCACTTTAACCTTGTGTCCCACGTATATAAATGGTACTCCCTCTCATCAATGGTGAGGTCGAGTTCCCCGAGAGCAACATCAAGGATGGAAGGATGCCCCCAAGCAAATTGTTTGGTGGTTAGAGGGACTATTCGGATTCGGGATCTCGCCAGTCAGCAACCGACAAGCTATTATAGACTTGGGCCACCAATTTGGCGTGCTTGCCAATTCTACTGCAGACGCCATGGGACTGCTCAACAAAGAACTACAGCACACCGCTGCTATGACTCTCCAAAATAGGGCGGCATTAGATCTACTTCTGTTAGAAAATGCTGGTGTTTGTGGCATACTAAACTCATCACAAACTGAATGTTGTGTTCATATACCCTTAATCAACAACTTGGAAAAATCAGAAAGGTAGTGATGGATTCACAAGCCATCATCACTGGTTTAGGCAGTAGCTGGCTAGGACAAATATTCAATCGGTTCGGAATTTCATTAATGGGATGGATCACTAGTTTGTTGCAAACCCTTATTACCATAGTCATTGTAATTGTGATTATAAGTGTTATAATAAATTGTGTTAAGAAAACTGTGTTAAAATCTGTTTCAACTGTTAGATATAAGCCATTGACTGGGAAACCTTTGGATATCCTCGAGGAAGAGGACTTGAAGCGATAGCAAAGACACCACCCGAGAGTCGTGCTCCCTTTTAACCTTGAAGGTAAGAGGTAACTGCACTACCACTTCAAGGATACCAGTCGGATTGTGACTGTGGTCGCAGGGCAGAGTGTGGCAGGTGCACCTGTCCCTGAGAGGGACTGGGCCTGAGCTATGGTGCAAGGGATATGTGACTTGAGTTACATATCCACTCTGATCCTGCCTCGGAGACCACTCTGGCCAACAAGCGTCATCGTGACCATACATGACCACGAGCCCCAATCCGACCTGGGTATAAATGGAGCCCTGCCAGAGGCCATTTGGAGTCCTCCTGAAGCAGCAGGCCTGCGACACGAGGTCCTCCGTGTGGTAGGGATGCCTAGCACGGCCATCTCCTTGAGGTTGAGTGTCCGCACGGCCATCTCCTCGAGGCTGTGTCCCCTCACTTTAATGGGTGAGTGAAAGCGCGCTATAGGATCCTCCCCCTCCCCCTGAAACCCTAAGCTTAGGTTACCCGTGTAGTATTACTGTCACCACTTAGTGATTTTGTAGCTAAGTGTGGACCAACTCCTGTGACATACCAACCCTTGAACTGTACAGACCCCCTGGTTTTGAAACCAATTGTTATCAGTTGTTCCATTGTTAGTGATTCTTGGTTCCATGACACTGCTCTTCACCACATGGCTCACTCTTTTCTAACTGTGTACCTACATCAGTTGCTACCTCTGCAGTGAGTTACTTCAGTGAAACAATTGGGGCATCGGTTGTTCGTCCTTGATCACCATGGTTATTAAAACAAACTCATTTGTTCATCAAGATTAACGAATCCATGTTATTGAAGGTTCCTGAACTTCTCAAAATATTTTTCCTTGGTAGTGAAGTATCTCTTGATCAAGCTGATTTAACCTTTAATATGCCTAGTATCTGAGCCCGGGTGCACCAGCAGTTCATGCAAGGGGTTCAGATCCTGTGGCCCAGGTCAGCCCGGATGGGGCACAGCTGTGTGGCCCTGGCTCAGGCTGCTGTGAAAACAGCTACGTGTGAGAAAAAGCTGCAACAAGCCTTGCCTGGGATATCCCCTATGTACCCTCTGTCCAGGTCCGTCACCTGCATTTAAGCTCTGGGGTGGTGGGACTGAGCCTATGCTGGTGAGGCCCCTACCCTGCCGCCTGGCTGGTGCCTGCAGCTCTGGAGCTCAAAGGCTTGCTGCTCCCTGATGCCTAACGTAGCAAAGTATCTGACAGTAACCTACTACCTGCTGCAGGGCCAGATCAAGCAACTGGTACTGGATGTATTTTCAAAACACTTCAGTTATATCTAATTTTACTTGAAAGAATCGCTTCTTATTTCACTTGAAAGGGATTTTTAACCTCACATGCAGATTTATGTCCCTTCAGAGGACTAAAATGATACTTGAGAGATGAAGTCTTTGTGTCTCAACTAGATGAGAAAATGAGAGCAAATCCTCCTCCTCTACCTGAGGGGAACAAATGAAACAGGGCTATTCAAGTTTGATACTCGTGCTTGGCCACACTGTTACATTAGAATTCATTGTTTTTGATCACTGGGCATAGCAAAACCCTGCTCTGAGGATAGATGGTCCTTCCTTAATTTGGGTTGTTAATAAAGGTAGAGGCATGGTAATTCCGCATTTACCTGAATTTACTGAATATTCTGCTAGGTACATTAGCTGACTGTATTTAAACTAAACATCTATAGGCTATAATAGTGACAGGATGTAACATGCTGTTGTATGCAACCAAGTATTTCTCCATATTTGGTTCGTGTTCCAGCATCACCTAAAATGACAAAATATGTACAGTCCTTGGAGGCTTAAAGAATTTACCAAGTAGTTGACTCGTCCAAAACCTTCCTGGTGACATTCCCCCTCTCTGAGTACAGTAGATACCTTGGTATAGTGATGAATTAGCCTCATTGCAGCTTACTTTGACAAGGTATGTTTCCCTTTAAAGTGCTTGTATAGTGCTTGATTCTCTACCTACCCATCTGTATCTTTGACATAGAATAGGTTCATTCCCTTCATCCTTTTTTCTCTAATTGAAAAATTAGGTTTTCTATAAATCGCATTTCAGACACTTAGTCAACAGTGATGGATGGCTCACCTTTCCCACGTTCTCAGAGCAGCCATGCTCAAATACTTTGGTTTTGGCCAGCTCTGAAAACTAATCTCCTGACTGAGAATGAGTGGTCAGGTGCTGCTATGGTTCTACAGTGAGAAGGCTCTCTTCCCCACCTGTTGCTGGAGCACTGCCACTCCAACTAGACCTTTTCTTCTGTTTAGATAGTTTTGCTGATAGGTTCCATGCTGGCAACCCATTAGTATTTTCCTTCATTTCTGCTTTTTTATCCTGGAAAGTTACTCTCCTCCTGGGTATTGTGGGTTGAACTCAAGAGCTGCCCTTGTCTGCTCTGGTTTCTTCATATAATTCCCACTGGCAAAAGAAAAGTCTCTCTCACTAGCAGTCCCAAGGAAAGATCACTTACAGTGGGTGATGCAAAACTTTGTAACATGCTTGTCTTTTTTCCTATACACATTGCAGGATAGCTAACCACTCTTGGAAATGATTTATGGAAACATTGCTGCATTATGTTTGATCTGCCTATGTTGTATTCAGCCAACATAATCTGAACTGGGGAAGAACACTCTAATTCCGGGTGGATGAAAACACGTTCGTATAGTATTACTGTATCAACATGCTTACTATATGAGCATACTTAGTTGGTCATTTTCTCATCAGAGAAAAGTCCTTGGACTTCATTCATATTCACGTACTCTTCTTCTTAACCCTAACGTTGAGGGCATTACCTCTTTAGTTTTAGTGAAAGTTGAGCAAAAGATGGAAATCTCACAAAAAGTATTAATTTGCTGACCTCCCTGAATCTGGGCAGAGGAGATAGTGTGTGATGGATTGTACGGAGTAAAAAAAGTAACATTATTTGCCTCTTGCAAACTGATATGGCAAAGAGAACAGAAATGAAGCAGCATTAAGGCAGCAAAGGAGAAAGGAAAGTGACAACTGACTTTAAAAGATGACTTTAGAACGGGGAAGAAATATATAGACTAGTTACACATAAAAAGGGGATGAAAGCTCTGAGCTATGGAAGAGGGAACTGGAGTAAGAAATAACAGAAGACTTTAGGCAGACTTCAGGTTATGGAAGTAAGCTTTATGGAAAGGCAAACACAAGCAGAAATGGAAACTCTTACCAAGTTTTTAACTTGAAAGAGGTACAAAAAGCAGAGCAGACTCCTCTGTTAAATGTGCCGCTGATCAGTATTGCAAGCATTGCAAGCTTTCAGAAAACTTGAGAGAAAAGATAATTTTAACAAATTATACTCATTTTGTGAAGTCAAGAGAATGGAAACAGTGGGACAGAAAAGACTGTATGACCCAATCACATAATTCTGATTGAATTCTCAGGTCTTTTACCAGAATGTTGTCAGCCTTAACTATGAGTATTTAACCAGCTATTAAGCAATATCATCAATGTCTGTGGTCTTTAAAAACTGGAATAAGCTTAACCACTCCACTCTACCAATAGATTGTAATACATTAGAAAACCCTCAATTTATTTGCAACCTCATGGCTGATAAAGGGTATATTAGTTTGCCAAAGCTGCCCTGTTTTGGTGACTGAATTAGTCACAAAGTCCCACAGCCAAAAATCAGTCCTACATGATTTTATTTATTTTTCTAAAGTCAGCAGTTGCAGTAAGTCAAACACAGGCCAGCTTTTCTACTGCAAGTTCAAGCTGTTATGGAAGTAGCAGAGGTAGAAGCTTCCCAGTTCTTCCAAGGTGTAGCACATCCAGCAACAGCACAGCCTTGTTTTGCCAAAGATGCAGGGAACTCCAGGGGCAGATGTAGAGAAGTTAGGATTCTGGAGATGGCTGCAACTTGCATGTCACCTTCCAGTGCAACTGGACTCTTGAAGTAGCTATGAGGTGCAGAACAAAGGAGGTGTGCAGAGCTCCCTGGGGAATGGTACAGTGTGAAGGAGAGGTTTTAGGGCCATAAGGCCTTATTAAATGGTACCCAACCCAGTTTTCTTACCCCATGGTTTTGCCTTCTAACCATAAAGTAGGTTTAGAAAAGGATGTAGATGTAGATGGTATACGGGCCATGTATTTCACCACTAGCTCGCCGCTGTTGAGAGAAAGCAGGATATGCTGGCAGCATTTGTCAAAGCAAACCTTGAGAAAGCAGGAACACCACAGCATATATAGGTTCAAGAGATTAATTTCCCATCTCTGACACCCCTCTTCAATCTCCACCCTGCTGTTTTCTTTCTGAGCACCTGTAAATGGCAGTGTATTTATTCTTATTTTGCTACATCCAGTGGAATATTCAAAAGATCTGCTAAATGCCACACCTTTCCTACACTAATCTTACATATTTCTGTGCTACAACTCAATAATTTCAAAATATCTGTTATTGCCATGTCTGGCTCCTTTTAAGACTTTCCTCACCAGTCATTCTCCAATGCAGTCTCCATCTCTGCCACTCACTTAACTAGTTGCCACTGCTGCCTTCTAACATAAAAAGAACTGCCACTCTGTACACTATGTGCACAGTACATCACCTCTCAGATCCATCATGAAATGTATCATTGCATCCATTGAATTTTATCGAATGTATGCATCATGAAAGAGGGGTGATACATACACCATCTATGTACATAAACCATGCAGTTTATTCTGCACGCAGAGTGCAACATATCAAACCCACTGCATGTGCTAAACAAAGAGCTCCACCTAGTTTCTGAATAATGTTAGTTCTAAATTCACAGTGGTCATGTATTCTTTGAACAAAACTGAAGGTGAACAACAAATTCAAATAGAAAATACTTAAAGCATTTCAATAATGTGGAGTAGTCTCAGCTGGACTTCTCACCCTTCCCTATGCAAAATTCCAAACTGGAGCTACACACCACAAATTCTTTTGACCATCAGTTCTTCCTCCTCACTACAGGTGCACTTCGCTGGGAAAGAGTGAATATGCCAGGCTTCATCAGTGTTAGAGATAAATTTGGGCACACCTAGGCCCAATAGTCTTGAACTAACCTTTGAATCTGCCAGTTTCAACTCAGCATGGGTAAAATTGAGGTCTCTGTTTTCTGTTCAGGTCTTCCATCTCTCTTCCATTTCCTTTCCTGATAGGAAGTGGTTTCCTCTCTGTGCATGTAAACCTATGTCCTTCAAGCTCTCCGCTATTCCAATTCAGGCTACATCTAAATCTCTCAAGTTTGGGGGTTTTTTTGGTGGTTTTTCTTTTTTTTACATTATTTTGTTAAGATACAGCACTTTCCATTTGTTCATGTAACTAAAATTCTTACCTGAGCTTTCAAAAGTTGGTGTCTCGTTAACTGCAGCAACCACTGGACTGGACTGGAAGCAATCACCTGAACTCTGGCCAGCAACCTGTCTTAAAAATGTTTTCAACAACTTTAACAAGATTCATCCTATTACTATCCAGGTTTCCTTTGCTCTCCTACATGGCCATTTCAGAACCTCACTGATTTACTAGTTAGAAACTTTTCTCTAAATTCTAGGCTAAATTCATTCTTGGACAATTTATGCCCTTTACTCTATTGGATGATATTTGCATAACAAATTAGTTCTTCCACCCTCAGATCTTTTTGAGTTATTGCTATTCAGTATGTCCTCCAGCTTTGAAAGTTGGTTTCTACACTATGGTGCATTGGAAGTGTTAGCCATGAACATCTACTCTATCCCCTACCTATTACTGTAAAGCTAGTGTGCCTTCATGTGCAAAACTTCATCCTGAGTAGCATCGCCGAAATCTGAGGCTTTCCAGACGGGCTCTGCTTTGCGCTACTGATCCAGTGAATGGTATAGCCTATTTTACTGTGTGTTTAGCAGCTAAGAGCCACCTTCTCTACTGGCTCTCATTCACTCATCTTCAATAGGCTCCTCAAAGCCAAGCTGTGGGAACAGCAGGATATAACGTTTTATAACATCTACTTAACCTTGAATTTCATCCCAAGCTAAATGTCTGTTCCTTTATGTTACAGAGAGGAGAGGGAACTCACAGACTGGCTGTTATTTCATGTTGCCTTCCCATAGTGGCAGAAAAGCTAACTCGGTATTTTCTCTAGGGAGTTTTGAAGAAGGCCTACCTGGTGGATCTGTTTACCAACAGGCAGGAATTGAGTTAACGGATACTTACAGAAGTTCCTTTTCAGAAATGTTCACGGACAATGACTTCACTGTGCAACCAGCCTATCCACAATGGCCAAGCTTGGGACTCCTCACTGATGTCTGCATTAGCAGAAATATTGCCAAAGTATTTTCACTGTTCTTTGCCTGCTATTGGTTCAGCATGGACTGACTAGGTAAGAACAGAATATTTCAATAAAATGTCCTCACTGAGCTGTACAGGTCATATTTAAAGGGTTTGGTATTCTAGCTAATATATGCCAGCAGGTCACATTTACAGTCACAAGATGGCAGCATAGAATAAAAGATTACTGATAAGTTATATTTGTTGCTTATGTGTATTGAATTTCAGTTTGATTCTATAGTATAAATATTGAGTTTAGCAGTGCCAAAGACATTTACTTTTGGTGCTAAATTTATTAAGTATTTTCCAGAAGTATAGTCACCTTTTTATTTCACATTTTCCTGCAGAATTCCAGGCCTTTCTTTAAAAATCTGGTTATCTTTGGATTTTCTTCATAGTGAGTCTTTCAAAGAGAAATTGTACTTATAGGCAGACAAGTGCAAACAATTTATATTCATGTCAGAATTATAGCACAGAGTGTGATAATTCAGCTGCTGGCAATGACTCTTCACTGGCAACTATATAGATCTGATAGAAGTCTGCATTAAAAATTACAGTGAAGTGAAAGACGCATTTTTTTAAAATCAAGGGATTACTCATAAATACAAGCCTGGACGCATCAGTAAGACAGAGCAGTGGAGAACAGAGTTCTGATCTGAAGGTCCCTGAGGTCAACAGAGAGCTAAGAAATGCCATAATTAAAAAGGATATATCCTACCACAGGTGTGTGCAGTCCCTGGAGTACACTGGCCCAGTCTAAATGTCTCCCATAACTGGTCCTGTCTGCTCATTATACCCCCAGAACTTGCAGGAGCCAAGCCATAGGTGGGACGATAGACTACCCAGAGCATATTTTTCTCCTATTCCAAATATTCACCCAAGGACGCTTTGACACATCTTGCAGGGACCTCTGCAAGCCGTGGGCAGACTCGGTCTGTCAATATGACTAGCTGCACTCAGGTATTTTCAGGAGCCTTTTGGTTTTGCCTTGCTGTCGTTCTTTCTTTGTTAACCTAGCTGGGGCAAGTCTCTATAATACAAAATATATTTAATTGCTGATTGTTTCCACAGTTCACAATGCTTTGTATTATTACTAAAGATGTTAATTGCTTAATGACAACATAGATTGCCGACTTGTTACCATTATTACAGGTATGCAGATTCAATAGGCTACATCACTAATGTTTCTGAAATACCCATATAAAGAACATATACTCAGACTTAACAGAATTTCTTCATCACAGAAGTGATCAGTCTGTGCACTTTTTTCTCCTTCAAAACGGCATAAATTCAAACTTACAAATTAGGAAGGGGTGAGTGGCTGGGTGAGAGACCCAGAAGCAACCTTCCCTTTCTGACTTCTGATGCAAAGAAAGCCACTGATACCACATGGAAGCAGAAGCCCGGGTGAAGTCCGATGCCGCAGTACTGCCTCCAGTTTGGTCCGGATTACAACGGCAGCATGAGGTAAAGTCTGGTGTCCGCCAATGAGTGAGACATGAATGATCTCTGTCAGCTTGAAATCCTTTTGTGCCAACTTTGTCAAACATGCAAAAGGGGGTGAAAGCAGAATATAGCAGAGGGCTAAGGCGTGCCAGAGCTAGTCCTCTACTTGACCTGGCTCATTCACGGGAGTGCAAACATGGAAAAGCAGCACACAGCCACTTTGGGGCCCTTTTGTGTTTAAGTGGAGCATTCTTCTCAATTACTGGCAATTGTTCATTGTGCGGTCCTTAAAAGACCTATCATACTGGAATTCATAAAATCTATGCATGTTTTGGATAAACAGATAAGCATGGCCACAGCTGATGAGACCTCTATTTACTATGAGGCAGTATCCTGTCTCCAGCATCCTATCTTCAACCCCAAATCATTTCTTAGGAGGAAAGAGCTAGAAATCCTGAAGCATACCAGGCTGGAATAAGAAGTGTTCCTATGGGCAGATTTTTCTAAGTCCTATCAGTTAAAATTTGGTTCATGTCTAAAAGAATGAAGATTAATCCTTACCACAGAACTGAATCTTTACCAGTGCAATTCTGAATATTGTATCTTCATTTACTATTTGAAGCTGTTGTGTAGCATAGCTACACACTGTTAAAAGAGCTTTTCTTTACCCCTATATTGACTGAATTTCAGTTGTGGAGATAGTCCCTATGCTTTTCAGCAGATTTTTTTTATATAGTTATTTCTGGCAGGCATGATTACACAATCTCTAGAGGACAAAGTGAACCCTTACTAGCTTATTTCTGATTGTTTATCCAACACTGATATGAACGATTTTAGATATCACCATTCTCTTTAATTAGAATAGGAATTAATGATTCTTGTCAATTTCTTGTAGCTATTTATATGATTCTAGGAAAAATACAAAAATAAAATTTTCATGTGGGACCTATATTTTAAATCCAAGCTTGTGTTGATAAAAAGATCAAAAACCGCTATAATTTTCAAGATTAACTGAAAGCCATTGTGCTTTGGACAATTCAAATAATCCTACATTTACCTGTTACATCAGCAACCTTCATATCCCATCTTGTACTGAGAAAGAAAACCTCCATACTTGTAAAAAGCACCTTGTCCTTTCCCTTTGTTACTTGGATGAACTAACAAAATATGTATATGTATGTATATAATAGTAACTGTTTTGTTACCTCTCATAGCTATGTTCTTCATTCCCTTGTAGCTCACTCATTTTTCATTGTTAATCACTGGATTTGTTATTATTACAATCTCCAGTTTAGACAGGAAAATTCTTGGAACAAAATCTTGTTGTGCTTTATTTGTAGGGGAGATGCTATGAATTTATATGGCAGTACATAAACAACTGCAACAATCAAGCAAAGGAAATCCAGATGTAAATAAGTTAAGGTATTTGCCTTCCTGTTGTATTTCCTGTTTGAGGATTTCAGAGATATTAACAGACGTTGCTGAATCAAGCACCACAGTTCTGTGAAAAGGTGGCATATGTAATAGTATTCTCATTTTATATATAGGAAAAAGTGCTATAGAAATAATGATTCTACTTCTAGAATAACAAAAGAAACATGTTGATTCCCCAGAGTTTAATCATAAACTGTTCTATTCTCCTCATGTTTTAAATGGTCATTTCTAAGTCTTCTACTGCAGAGAAATCTCTTACTTAGCACCTCTGGCTGAGAAGCAGGCATGCTTTTCATTTGGTCCAAATTGATGAGATGGCTTTTTACTAAAATAGTCTACTTTTTGTTCTGTGCATTTCATTTCTAGTTGGATTCAAACGTCAACAAATTGATCCTTGGCAAACCAAACTTTCCACTATGTAATGTCATTTCCTCATTGAACTAATTACTTCACTGTATCAGTTGAAATATTGCTTTTAAAGTAATTGCGGACTTACATATCTGTGTTCTTTATGCAAATTAAAATGAATAGCTATACTTAGTAAATGGGAAAGCTGCCTAAGTGTTAGAGCTGTTCCCAACCTGGAAATCCATTTCCCACAAGAGAAATTCAGTTGTTAACCCCCTCCTGAATTTAAGTTACAATTTTTAAGCCTGTGTGTCTAAAATGACGCTCCTCAACCCAGATCTAAAATTCTAAATACAAGTGGCTCCCTTACAAAGCTGCTTGTCACCTCCAACTGCCTCTAACCCAGTAAGACTTGTCAGCGCTCTCACTTTCTCAGTGCCGAATTATCTGCTCAATTACTTCCTTGAAAGCCCACAGAAATCAGGCCTTGTTGCACAGAAAGAGCTGGCTCAGGATCGATCAGTCTATTCCTTAACTTCCTAGAACAGGTGGCTTCTAGCATGACAGTGTTTGAGTGATCATTGCAAACAAACGGGAGGGTGTTCCTCTCTCCCAGGACACCAGTTATTTTCCAGACTGAAACACTCAACTCCTGGCTGTGCCTTCAGGACACCGTGATGCTGATCGTGCAGCTGATTCAGCCAGGCATTATACCCGCTCACTCAAGTTGGGCTAGAGGTCTAAAAGGTCAACAACAATATTCAGGCAAAGTTTTTAAAATTTGGCCACTGAGGACATGAGCCAAACACGGCTAAGGACGTGAGAACAAGATTTGCCACGGAGACACACTATAGAAAAAAAGGGTGAATTGGCACCATGAGCAATCTTAACTCACAGCATCAGAAGCCAGGAACATGCTGTGAGTAGGAAAGAGTAAATCAGAAGACACAGTACTACTGTGAACATTATTATCTTTTTTCTATTAATTCGCAGGTATTGCTTTATTAGACTTGCTTGTCCATATCATGGATTCCAATTTAAATGTATGCTTGTGCTCTGCAGACCCATCAGGACATGTAATTAACCATCTTACTGGAAGTGTGAAATATTTCTGTTAAACAAGATGTGCCTTGTATATTACCATAAAGTATGCTGCTTGCAATTAAGATGATAGTTCTGCATTCATCCAAGGGGCAACACTCAGACATTGAGCTGTTCTTATTTTAATTGATAATTCTACTGATTTAATTTCAAACAATCTCACTTAAGGAAAGGGGAGTGTAATCGTTATGGATTGTGAAATATAGGAGTACTGGGAGGGAACTGAATGTGCCAGCTGGGAATATACAAAGGAGAGAATGAGTCATGCAACTTCCAGTCATTAGGAGAGGGGTCGTCCTGACTGGGCAGGACTGCAATTATTAAAATTTATATATCAAGCATTTATTCCTGGGTTGAATGAATAAATGATCTGCTAGCAGATCATAATGATCATAAATGATCTGCTAGCAATGCTGTGATAAAGGTTCTGTCAGCAATTATAGGGATTTATAATACAGAACTAAAATAGTGCATCCTGGTCACTAAAATAACTCCAGAGTCAGACTTTGGATCAAGTTATCATAACCAAGCAGCTGACTAATGCCTACAAAAATATCCGTATGCACGGGAGTCATCTTTGTGCAAGCTGGTTGGGTAATTGCTTGTCTAGGGTTCTTTTTGCTTATAAACACCTCTATATAATGTACGGGTACTTGGTTATGTGGACACGCATTTCTGTGTGCAGGTGCTCTAAACAAACACATGAACATCAATGCACACCCGTGCAAGTTTTTTAGGCCAAAACAAGCCATTAGACTGTAAAGAAGCATATATTCTTGAGGCTGAGTTAGAAGTTAATCTAGTACTCCACAGTAAATACCGGTAACAGAAATGCTGACAGTACTTTAAACATAACAGTGTTAAGAGACATCATTTACAGGACTTTTTCGTAGTCAGCTGCCTGTGTTTGAAAATGTGCTTTCATAAGCTTTTCGAAAAAGGAATATATTTCATGTTGTTTCAATTAAATTACTGGATTCTTTAACCAGTTGATGGTTTCCCCAACACCTATCTTCTGATATTCCAAACGTGAACTCAGCGGCTGACAGATGGAACCGCAGCTTTTACTCTTGATCTCTCTCCGTGAGTTCTGTCAACCCTTAATGTGGCTTTGGCGCATATAACTTCTTATAAATTACAGGATCTCACAACAATAATAATTTGAAAATGGAAAGGAAAAACATGTTTAGTTAATGCTCTGCTGGTTGATGCAAATGTAGGGCAGGTAGGGTTACTTTGTAGGAATATCAAGCATTTTCAGTATAAGTGCCTTTCTTTGTGATCTGCCAGGGCTGCAAGAGCAATCCCGAACACGTTCCGGTGCATCTTGTTACTCATCAAGGCAGAGCAACCCTCCTGGAGTTCCAAATGGTAATTGGATTTGTATGGAGCCTGCCAAATTAAAATTGCCTGCTTCAAAATATAAAACTTGAGCAAAAAAAAAGATGGGAAATTTTGAGTTCCAGTTAACAATGTGTTCTTATCTCATCATGCTACTATAGAGGGTCTTCGGTGCGTGACATAAGAAATCACCCCCTTGATGCTGTAACTCTGCTATTGATAGACACAATCTGATATATTGGTAGACACAGTTTGTGAATACATCAAAAATCTACGTCTCCACACTAACATATAAAAGATCATGCAGACTATGTCGGTGTTACTGGAATTAAATCAGCGTTGAATTTAATCCAAATGCTGCTGTCATGTTTGACAATTGGATTGTAAGAGTTAATAACAAAAACAAAACTAAAGCAAAAACCAATCTCAAGGGAAGACAATTATTAAAAAATGTAGCACTGAACCCTTGCCTGAAAGAGACTGGCTGACTTTAGAAGATTTCTAATGCTAAAACAATACTTAGCTCCCAACGTTGATCTTGATTGTTGTCATGTATATGTAAATAAACATTTGCATGTGTTTTTATATATAAAAACACCACCTGTGTTCATGAAGAGCAGTTCTGCATAAGGATTTTCACCTTCATTATATTGTGCACTGTGGATTAGGCGATCTGTATCTATTATAGCATTGTTTAAATAGCAAATAACAATTAAATTAAACAATAAAACATTTCTTCTTTCAAACTTCAAATAATTCAAAACCAGTCCCAACCTCATGAAAACTGTATGAGTCCACTGAAGGTCATGACTTTATTTTCACTTACAATGACTGAAGGCTTGGTCTCAGAGCCATTAGTTATACATTTATAAGCAATATATTTCCTTTTCTATGTATGCTATGGTTCATGTTTTTCATGTGCAACTATAATTACAAAATGAGCCCTGATTTTCAGAAATAGGAATCTAAACTAGGGGCCCTACAGGAGGCTCAACATTTTTGAAGAACACATTTTTACTGCCTAAAATCAGAAAAGCACTTACCCTCATGTTTAAATCTAACACATTTGAATTCTCTCCTAAGTAGAGATGCTTTCCAGAAGTGAGAGACTTAGGAACCTATCTAGAGATCTCACAATCTAATTCTAGGCACAAAGCTTGTATGTATGTATATATCTGCATACTTTATCATAATAGAAATGCTCTTGCTGAGCTGAGATTTTCACCTTATTAAAATCAATAGGACTGATTACAGCCACTCTGCTAATGATTCTTAGAACAGAGATTTCCATCTCCACTTGGGTTTGGCTTGACTGAAAGCTCATGTTGTAAATTCAGGCACAAAACCCAGGCCACTCTAAATCTGGGATTTCACCTCCGCTCCCTGGACCTGAAAAATACAAAGAAATGGTAGACTGAAACTTATTCATTAGGAAAACAATTTTTAGAAGTAACTTATTTTCTGACACCTAAACAAAACACTAACCACTTTCTTAGGTACAGGAAACTCACGTGTAGGTGCTGAGACCCTCTTCCCCAGATGCTCTTGTCTTCCCAGTTCATGACTTTTGGAGCTCTCATTACCGTTTTTTCATCTGCATTTTCTCCACAAATTTCCTCCCACCTATTCCCCTTACACCTCATGTCTGGCTTAGCTCTGCTGAGGAAGCAGCTGAGGATGGAGTCAAAGGCAGCTGCACTCTTATTTTATAACACTTAAAACCATCTTGTCGTATATAGAGCCATCTTTAAATGTTATGTAGTATAGCTACAGATATGTAACAAGAAAAAAAGAGGAAAGAAGAGATTACAAAACCTTTCTTCCAGCACTTCAGGATGAAGATTGTGATAAAGTAACTTGCAGTCGAAGAGATTTAGGAATCTCCCTGCTACTTTACTTTCAAATGTGTGAACCTTACAGGGAAATGCCCCATATATCACTGAATTCAGTTATGTCGATGTTGAAAAGACCACTTGCTGCTTTTCTTACATAATAGGTGTCAGAGGTTCAGGTATCTGCACTCCAACAGAGGCAGCAATTTAAGTTGTGGCATTTTGCTCAAGATATAAATCCTGAAGAAATCTTGACACTGATAAATGGAGATCAGACCACGGGCAGGAAAAAACTGTCACTGACGGTCACAGAATAAGTATTGCCTTGATAAAACCATTCAAGATATCTGACAGGGAAAGAGCTATAAAAATATTACACTAGGGAACTCCTAGAAGTCTTAACAAAAATCAAAGCATATTATGAAATTTATTTTTAAGATAATGTGAGCATGTTTTTAAAAACCTGTAATACTGAACTAACTTTCTGTACCTCTGCCCTTCAGTCCTCCTTGAACTATGGTCCCAGGACAAGATGCCACATAAAAGCATCTTAAAATCTTCCAAAAATTTTAAAGATGGCAGGTATGGAAAATCAGGCTGTCACTGGAAAGCACCATTGATTTTAACTGTGCAGCAGCTCCTGTGCTATATAATAGAGTATCCAAAGCAAACAAATAATGGAAATGTACCAGTGAGAAGTCAAACCTGACTTTCAGGTACTGTAGTATTGCATAACATGATTTGTACTTGCATTATTCAAGGACATGCTGATGTTGAGCAATGCCCTTGGCTTACCTAGGAGCCAACCTAATCTTCAGTGACCCTACAACTCAGGAAAAAATATGGTAAACTCTAGCATTGTAAATTTTATATTGAGATAAGAAAAAAAATTAATAAGTGAAACACATAGGGTGCTAGTGTCGATACAAAAATTTCTTATACTGGTTATTTTTCATATGTGAAGATTATCCCATGCAAAAATTCATGTGCTTTTAGATGTTGAGCATAAAATGGAGGAAAGAATCTTTACATGATTTTTCTCCTGTGGGCGTAAACAGATATTTTTAACTTCAGCTACCAAACAGAACTGACTGAGACAGAATTAGATTATACTTCCAACCAATACTTTTGTACCTTGCAAATATATGACAGCTGCAATTCTGAAAGATTTAGAACTAAGTTTGTTAATATCAGTTGTTGCTAAGAGATGCATTGCCTTTAGTAGAAGAATGAATATGCACCCACATACTAAGTGTATCGATGAACTAAAAGTCACAAATCCAATGCAAAATAACTTGTTTATATTACAAATGGGCCTGAAAATATTTTATTGTGGCATTATTGGCATTATTGCACTTTGAATTCATCATGAGTTTTGTTAAGTTGCCTCCTCACAGGTGGTACTCAGTCATGACATTTTTAAAAAATGAAGAACGATTGAAAATCACATTGAAGACTACAACTCAATATAATTCTTGCAGGAGATTCAAGAAATTAAACCATTAAACCATACATTTTTAGTATCTAGTCTTTTTTGAATGATATTGCAAAGTCTAAATAAGTTTGAGCCTCACTGACAAAAAGCTTACAATGGAAGATAGAGACCAGATGTTTTCATATAGTTATGAGTATTGCAGTTACTCATAACTGTTTCATACAGCTATGAGTATTGCATTGTTATCATCACCATTTTAACACCTGTCTCTTCTTTACTGCTAATGTATTCTCCAGCTTCACCTACCTCTGCTTGGCACAGTACACCGACTTTCCACACTTCTCTCTAGACTTCTTTTGTATTTCCTAACCTATGTCCGTAATTTACTTCTCATATGAGATGTAAGTTTGTTGACAGATTTTTTTCCATGTTTGTACTGCTCTCTAAAAAGAAGATCTTACCTGACCTCTTTTTAGCACACTTCACAGATAGACCATCTATTTTAAGAGGGGATATCTGAGTTGGTGGGGGTAAATGACATAGATGGCAAGGTCTGAAAAGACAACGAAGTTCTGCCAGTAAAAAGCACTATGAAAAATGATTATCCATCTTCTGAGTCTTCTTCTTCATGACCTTTTGTTGGGTCTTGTGGGGAAAAAAAATCCATTACAAAAAAGAAGGAGTTTTAGACCATGTAAACATGTTCTTTAGAAAAAGACCATCACTAGGAGACAGAGTAGTTGCAGCAGTGAGTACTCAGGGACTAAAGCACAACTGAGCTGGACACACTACAAAAGTTTTAATACTTGACAGTGCCAGAATAAACTTTCCTGATATCAAATTAGGAAAAATGCCTCTGTGATGATCATGTATAAGATACATTATAAGTAGATAAACATTAGTATACGTATGGAAAATTTAAGGCAAAAAATGAAGTAACTTGTGCAAAGCCCCACAGATCAGCAGTGCTGACATTTCTAATAAAATTCAAGTAACTCTTAATTCCCAGTCTGTATTCACTGCACGACTATCCTAATAGTTTTTGCTGTTGTATGAACGAAACTGCTTTTTCTCCTTGGAGACAGCAATTATTTTGAAACAATCCTCCCTTTCCCCCCCACCTGCTAATTATCTCTTGGGGAAAAAAAGTGAAACTCCAGCTGTGGAAACATAGACAGGGCTGTGTCTTGTTCTAAGAAAATCATTTCAGGAAAAAGATTGGTGAATGGTTATGAAACTGGAAAGTGGATTCTGACCTGCTGCAGAGTCACTCCGTAGTGTGTCTCATAGCAGATAAGCTATGGAAAGCAACAAAATACAGCTTCTCATGCCCAAACAGCAGATGGTGCCAGATAACACCCAGCAGCAGATATCGTAATGAACCATTACTTCCTATATCAACACTGCTAACATTTTTAACTAAACAACTTTTCCCCTCTGACTTGGCTAGTTCAAGGACTCAAATATCTGAAGACTGCATTTTGCTGTAGTTGGACTGACCTTCTGGAAGTGGCCACCGTGCCAAAATATCCCATGTAATAGTTAAAATACACACATCTTTGCATGTGGAAAAGAACATATTAAAATTGTGGCCAATGATGGGTTACAAACTGGATGTAAAGTACAGAAAAAACATGAACACTCTGTGGGTAGAAACTTGAGGGTAGCTGCTCAATGCGTCAAAAATATGAGCCAATTCTTAGCTGAACCGTATTGCAGTCATACTATTATCGTGCCTTCAGCTGAATGAGTTCAAGCGGAAAAGTGGAAGATCTTGTAAACTAAGCAAGGTTATGTTGGGTCAACCCCTGAATAGAAAATGTATGTGCTGACACAACTGGTGCTGGCAATTCATTAGATAGCTTCTCAGTGGGCCTGATGGAAGAAGAACATAGCTGGTTGTTAGATGATGCTTGATGCTGCAAACGCCTTCATTTAGGTAAGACTGATAACAAGGTTGTGACACTTTGTTGTCCTTAAATATCATGCTGTGCATCTTATGGATGGATATAGCTTTTATATACAGTTGGAAGGACAGAAGCAGAATATGTCTCAGGGTGTCATGTAACTTTGCATTGACTGCAACGCCACTTCTGCTGAGGGAATTTTTCAGCTCTTTTTGGAGCTCTTTGTTCTGCATCCTATTTTTCTAACTGCTTTTTACAACCGCAGAGAAAAGATGGGAGAAGAAAGCCCAAACCGATAGTGTGTAGTAGCAATGACTGTTAGCTCCCAGTATGATACTCTTATTACACATTATGAGTGCCCATAAAAAGCGCTCCACTGCCTGAAAATATCAAGACTTGGATTAATCCTACTGGATTTTAGGCATTTAGAACCAGTAATGGCAATGGAAGTGGGCACCTCTAGTCTATCCAAAGCCTGAAATGCTCTTTGCGACAACTGTACAATTAACTTATAGAGGAAGACTACTATGGCCTTCCAAAGAAAGAATAAAGCATTCTTTGTTTTCCTAGGAGGAGTGGCTAAGTATTAAGCTGACTGAATCTGGCCTCCCAATGCACGATAAGAACATGAGAACTGAATGCAAAGGAGATCTTGTACTTGAAATTCAGGCCAGGTATTTTATCCTCGTGCCCATGCCCATGTGAATTCCCTCTGCAAACAAGTGCTTCGCTGTTACCTTGAGCTCCCTGCTTCTTACATCCATGTTTACTCCTGTATAAATTATAAGCACGTTGAGACAGGAACAATTCCTTTTCATTATTATGGCCTCTGATAAGCCTTATCACCGCCAGTATCATGCTGCCAGTAACCAACAGCATTTCCAGCCTCAGCATTTCATGAAGGACAAGATTTCAGACCTTGGTTCTTGCGCTGGCAGGGCCCGTTGATCTTTGCAGGCTCCGCGAGCACCGGCGCCTGCCCTCCTGCGCCCGGTGGGGCATCGTGAGCTCCCTGTGAGCCAGGTGGCTACAACAGTACCCGTCCTTCCTGCAGGCGGGCTCGGCAGCAGTGACTCCTTCCAGAAGCCTCTTGCAGGAAGAGCCACACAAACCCGGGGAGCACAAGTCTGCGACCTCAAGTGCCCGGTCTAGTCCAACACGTGTTACGCAGCTCATGGAAAGCCTGGTGGCTTTAGAGTTAATAATTCACCTCTCGCTTTCCGTTTTCGAGCAAGGTCTTTATTTGCATGGCGCGGGGCAGACTAATCATCTTATTTGCAATTGTTTTGAACTACGCTGCCTAGCCTGTGTGGCGGGTGAAACCGTGACCATTACACACTTGTTTCTTACGGCAACAGCAGGGGGCCCGCTAGATCTCTCCCCTAACACAAATATATGGATTTGCGCCCAGCAGTGCCGATAAAACCAGAGTAAGCTTCGAGGCCGGGCAGAGGAAGGCGCCGAGGGGAGGCGAGACTTGAGCGCGGGGGTGCCGGCACCGAAGCCGTTAACGACGGCGGCGCCGCGGCAAGATGGCGCCGTGCCGGCTTCGCCC
>WAAD01032414.1:2347-15145 GCA_013389945.1 Fregata magnificens | reverse complement strand
ACTAAGTGAAACAAAAAGCCCTATGTAGTTACATTTAAAAAGTTTCACGCTTTTAACAGTACTTGTAAATAACACAGTGACCGGCCCTTTTCCTCCTAGGAAAAAGGGAGAAGAGAGTAAGAAATTTTGTACAATGTCCCCAGAAATGCATCTTGATGGGGCTTGCTACATTAACTGAGTCTNAAATGCATCTTGATGGGGCTTGCTACATTAACTGAGTCTCAAAGAGTACACATAGTTAAAACAGATAAAACCCCAATTTATGAGGAACTCAGGGGAACCACCGTATTGTACTGATACACAAGTACAGTTCCAAAAGTAGTATAAGTACATTCACAAACTGCTGAATTCAAACTAATGATCAACTCAGCTGCTGATATCACACATGCAACTACTTCTGACTTCCAGAAAAACTTCTAAATGATTTATTAGATAATGTTACTTATGTGCCACATAAGATGAGCATAGAGAACAAAATCCAAACCAGTATTCTTCCAGATACCCACCACATGCTTATGACTGAAGATACTGAGTGCTAATTAAAAAATTATTTTAACCAAGTTGCTTCAGAAAGTTTCACATGCTCACTGACCACCAGGAGTATACTTGCCTTAAGCAATTCAAGTCCTGCTCTGATTGCCTGGTCAGTAGGTACACCCTCATCTTCATCATCAGCTGTTCCATCTATAGACTTGTTTACTTGCTTGATAAGGGCACTGAAGAGGAAAACAAAAACATGGCCTTGTATGACTGTTTTCATAAGTTTAAGATATAAACCTATTTAATAAACTTATTTAAAACATATAAAACATGAGCTTGTTATAAAACAAATATAAGTCAACTACATACATAATCTGGTTGCCCTCATCTCCCATCTAAATCAAAGCTTATGAAGCATTAAGTTCAAAAATGTTTATCCATCATGAATTAAGAACTATTATATACACACTACTCCAGACGGACAACCAAAATAAGAAAACAATTTGAGCGTTAGAAGCAACAAATTCAGGTAAGAATTATGCTGAGGTTACTACAAAAAACCCAACCAAACAAAAAACCAAAACCAACCAAACAAAAGCAGCCCCCCACCAAACCAAAACCAAAAAAACCACCAAAAAAACCCCTGGTAGCAAATCAAGGGAGAGACCTCCTAGTCAGACTTCCAATTCCTTTTTTTTCTGCCCCAACTGGGCAAAAATGACCATCTGTTAAAAAAACCAAACAGTCTGACAGTATCAAAAATGAAGCAGAAGTTTAGTGATAATTTGCAAAGATGGGAGAAGACCAATCCTGTGGCAAAACTGAAAATATGTGCTTTTAACTTTTTTGCTTGTATACTGTATAGCAATCAGTCAGTAGGTAGATTGTGAAACAAGTATTAAAACCTAGTACCACACGTGTGAATATTAGTTTAAATACACATTTTATATTGCTTCTATGAATTTAAAAAAATGCATTTTCAAACTTAAAGTAAAAAATCTAGCTACACATTGTACTTCATCCAAGATCAAAAGAAAAATCATGTTAAGAATAATGTTTCTGAAACATTTTAAAGTGAAATCTCAGTGGTTCCATTACATTGTATATGTGACAGGCAGAAAGTGAAAAGCTCAAGTACTTAAAAATCAATTACTATAGTTGGAATTAACAGATAAGGATTTACCAGTATTTAGAACTAGTTGTGTCTAATAAGGTACCACATATCTCAAATACAGCTGTTAAAGAAACATTTCAGCAATTACCCCTCCCCCCCAACTTCATTGACTTACTCTTCCTTAAAGTCTTGATGCCTCATCATCACAATCGTTACTTCCTCAGTTAAATTACTGTTTATGTCACTATCAGCTAATATTCTGGGTGGAAAGCTTTAATGAAGTTTTTGAATAGCCACAGACAGAAATTTCTTTTATAGAAGTCAGTCACTCACAAACCACACTTCCCCCATCAGCAACAGATCCATTTTTACTGACAGGTTGTCCTGGCTGTGCTGAATGACAAATCAATTGTTTGTGTGGCTATATTCTGAATGAGGAGACAAAAAACCCATGAGCAAAGGGAAACAGAAGCAAATACTGCAGGTCACCAGGCCTTAAACCATACCCGCCCGATCCATTACTGATTGTGTTTAAAGATGAAATTAGAAACCCCGATTTCCAACCCTGTGATCTACGGCCAACACCACACACACACACACAAAAAAAAAATACCTGATGGATTCAGTATCAATGTGCACAGGAGCAATTCTCTCAAGAAGAAACTTTATCATTTCCAGGAAAGGATTTGTTGGTTGTTTTGGATTGCCCAACTTCTTTGTTATTTCCCTCTGCAATGTAAGTTTCAATTAAATGTATAATCAATTCTGTTCCAAAAATTTTCACATATTTTAAGAGTAATTCTTACCACACATCCTTCAGCCTGTTTGCAAGAACATGTTGGGCTAACAAGCATTTCTAACTGACTTCTTATTTTTTCATCATCTTCTAGAACTTGTGTGAACTTTTTCATGAAATCTTGAGCTTTCCCTGGATCAGGAAGGTTTCCTTTAAATAAACAAAAGGAATCACTATTTATTCTAGTAAGTATCAGTATTGTATATTTAACAAGTTTGAAATGTCACATCAAGAAAGTTTCTATATGTGTTTAAGTTAACCAAGAAGCAGGGGAGGAAGACACCCAAAACATCTTAACACATGCAGGCATATCTATGAGGACACCGATTTCTAAAAATTTGTATACCCACACACCTCCCCTGGCTATTGCTTTCTTCTCCCTTCACACTCATTTTCCACTAAGTCTACTTGTTCCTGTTAATAATACTAACCGCTGAAGTTGACCTCAGAATACAAAGCCTATACTCCACAGAAAAACATACTCAGTAAATAGACCACCTGATATGACAAGTGTGAAAAACACCAAAAGGGTATTTTTGCTAAATTCCTCCTTCACTAAACAGAAGGTCTACAACACCTTGCAACATTTAAAAAAAAAGCTTTAAAAACGCATTTTCCAAATAAATATTAATTTTATGTTTACATTTTATATTCTAACAGGACAATTTATTGGCAAAGTGTTAGTATACTATTTAAGATGTTTCATGGTTTTGGTACAGTAGATGTTAAGCAAAGTTGGCACAGAAAATGGTATAAGACTACAGGATAGTTAGTTCACAACAAATTCTACTAAGTATGTTTTGCTGTATTTGGTGTTTTGGTTTTTTTTAATGCAACCCGGAACTAAAAGAATCAGAAAAATTACAAACTGATCAACTTTTATATTATAAATAAAAGGAAAAAAGGATTTGGAACATGGCCAACCAGGCAGCAAGATTTGGTTTTTCCTCCACATTTTTTCAAAAATGTACATAGCCTTAACAATTATCATTTTTTTGCCAGAACAATTTGGTTTTTAAAAAAAAAAAAAAAAGGTTGATTTATAAACAAAATTTCAGAATTGTAAAGCAAGTTTTTCTTCTTCTTACTGGTTTTAATGCTACTGGCATGGTGGGCTGGGGAGAACAAGAAGTGTTGCTTTGGGGTTGGTGTTTTTTTCTTTGCCAAGAGTTCAGGTTACACAGAAGTTCTTCAGTTTCCAAACTGCCTTCCTGCTACTGGAACCCAAACTCTTCTGCATTCTCCTAACAGAACTTACAATACCAACACCTCAAAGACAGGTAAGTCAGTAGATAGTTTAGTGGGTTAGTTAACATCAGTTAATATATATTCTATAATGGTAAAGCAGACAGTTCAAGAAGGACAGGGAACTGCTGGAGCAAGCCCAGCAGAGAGCCACAAAGATGATCAGGGGACTGGAGCACCTCTCTTATGAGGAAAGGCTGAGACCTGGGTCTGTTCAGCCTGGAGAAGAAAAGACTGAGGGGGGGTCTTGTTACTGCTTACAAATATCTGAAGGGTGGGTGTCAAGAGGATGGGGCCAGACTCTTCTCAGTGGTGCCCAATGACAGGACAAGGGGCAATGGGCACAAATTAGAACACAGGAAGTTCCACCTGAACATGAGAAAAAACTTCTTTACTGTGAGGGTGACAGTGCATTGGAACAGTTTGCCCAGAGAGGTTGTGGAATCTCCTTCTCTGGAAATATTCAAAACCCGCCTGGATGCAGTCCTGTGTACCCTGCTGTAGGTGAACCTGCTCAAGCAGGGGCGTTGGACAAGATTATCTTCAGAGGTCCCTTCCAGCCCCTACCATTCTGTGATTAATACCCTAGACCATCTACATTTTGAATTAGTCTACAACAGATGCAGCCAAAATATCATGTGATAAGCTTCATGACTAGACACATTTTACAGTAAGAAAGCAATTCTGCTTACAGTTGTCTTAACTCTTTAAAGGATATTGTTACATCATGTTTATCATTATTTGTTATACATTTTATCTGTTACAAAGCTTATTTCTTATAAGCTTATCTCAAATGATTCTTAAAGCAAGAAAGCAATATATTTCAACTGTAATTTTTAGACAGTGTAAATACTCCAACTGACTTACTTGTTATAACCATCACTTTTGAGAATATAGCTTTACTGCTGGCATCTGTCTGCAAGTCACAAAAGAAAAACGTATTAAGTAAAAATGTTACATTATATATTTCCACTTGAATACTGAGTGAGCATAATTCCATAATGCATTATCAATAAGTCAGCACCCATCATTTTGCTAACACATCAGTGTGTTAGAAATCAAAACTACCACTGCAAAGTTAATGCCAGATAGTTACAGGAAGTAAAAGGTAGATCATGCCTACAGTAACACTCTGTTGTACCTATGCTTATGTAAAATATTTTTATTACTTTTCAATCTACTATATAACTTATAAACAACACAGATGAGTTATTTCTGTAACTGTTTTCCATCTAAAGCTTCTTTGGTTTAAAATATAAAATGAACAGCAAGCGTTAAATTCACTTTATCTTCTCGATCAGATATTGATTCTGAGTAGTCTCGGCAGTAGTTCCCACGTTATTGTCAAGAATGGAGCAAGTCAATAAGACAATTGCTACTCCTGTTCAGCTGACCAGGGAAGGCAGAGGATAGCAGTGTAATTGTGAAAGTAATAATCAGGGACCATAACAACAACAACAACGAAAATATAACTGCATTTCAGGATATCTGTGAAGCTTAGATTTCAGTGAAACCATATAAAATCGTCCAACAGCTCCTTACAAGCAAAATTGTTAGACAAAACAGACTTTTAGCTCATTTATTTTCCTCTTGTCAGTAATTCTTCTGGTACAAGATTTCAAGATATAAAGTCCACCTTAAGAGTTAGTTCTAACACAGAGTAAATGGAAGAGGAAGAAAGAATACCACAAATTTCACATCCAGCTAAAACTACATAGGAAGTAAACTTTCTTTATAAGAATATATTTCTAACAAATAAGTAATGTGTCTACAACATATCACCTGCTACTGAAGGGAGACAAACTACTTTCCAAAACACTTTTCCCCCACTTTTAGCTGTAATCCACAGTATTCTACAGACTAGGAATTTTTATGGAATTACACTGAAGTTTCAAATATTAAGGAATTATCAGTAAAAATGACAAAGGGAATCCTTAACTGTACAGTGAAGATAACACCCTAATCATCTTCAGAAAAGTGTTCTAAGGTGGACAAAAGGGGGGAAAAAAATTTAAAAAAAAAGAAATCTTTCACTGCAGTGTAGTAAGCGGTGTTAAACAACTCTGAAATGAAAATTGGAACCTGAAAGAAAATTCAAGCTTACAGCAATATTGTCAAAAGAATATAGACCCATCAGCTTCCAAACCATAAAGGAAGCCCTTCTTTTGCTAATTGACTTCTGACAGATGAACCTTGGTGACACAGAGTCTACAAAACTTCATAAATGCATGTAAATAGTATCAATTATGGTCTACAACTATCAAATTATACTCTTCGGAGAAAAGATTTAAATAAGACACAACCACACTTCATGAGCTTTCACTGAAAAGTATTTAAGTATAAAAAGAACAGTGTTTAGCTACCGCCATTGCTAAAATTGTCTTTTATAGAACTCCCTTTATAGCAGACAAAATTGGTAGTAGACAAGCCTAAAAATTACAAACAAGAAAATGTTGAATCAAGTCAGAAGGATCATCTGGGTAAGAAGAGTTCTTTTTCTTCTAAAGTACTTCATATGAGGCAAATGAATACCTACAGTGGGCCTTTTCATCAGGTTCATATCAGGAAAGAGCTGCTAAGAGATAATGTTGCAAGACACTAACATTTTCTCTTAAAAGTCTTAGAATTATTATGGAGCAGACAGGAAAAACTTCAAGACAGAGGTCAAAGTCTTGTTCAGGCACATCTAGTTTCTTTGCATTTTATTAATGGAATCTACATCTAGATCTCAAATAAGGTTCAAACAAGCCATATCAGCTTTGGAGATAACAAAATTAAAGTTATTACAATAACCTTGGCTAACACTAATGCATTGGGCTTAAGGGGCAGGGTTTGGGGTAGCAAAGGGCTGCTGGGGTGACCTGTGCAGGAGGTCAGGGACTCCTGTGTTGGTCAAAGCCACTTCCAGCAGTCAGAGGTGCCTATGGTGCCTCTGAGAAAACATATTTAAGAGAGGGTGGTAGCCGCTAAGGGCAACAAGAGAAATGCCAGGGCAGGAAGGACAGCAGAGCAGGAGAAGAGATTGATGCTGAAGGAAAAGAAGAGACACCCAAGCAGACGCAGGAGAAATGCCAGGATAAGAGCTGCTGGAGCAGAGGCAGAGAGGAGGCACTGGAGAAAGTACAAGTCTAAAGGGACTGCAGCCGGTGGAGGAACCCACACTGCAGCAGTGGGTAAGAAATGAGAAGCAGCAAAATAGAAGGAGCCACCATGCCCTAACCCCCCATCTCCTGTGCTGCCATCACCTCACTGAAGGGACTGAGCATAGCTTGCAGCAAGGGGCCTGGGGACCGTGAAGCAGAGAAGAGAGGTGTCCGAAGGGGAGCCAAAGGGTGTTTCTCTAAGTGTTTATTTGTTTGCTTTTATTTCTCAATACCAGAATCAGTAAGTAAAAGTTTATGTTAATTGAAAATAAACTAAATTAAATAAAATTCCCTGGCTCAAAAGTTTTGTTGCCCACGACAGCATCTCAGATCACAAGCCCCTAAATTCTCCCATGCAGTCCTGTTACTCAAGAGAGAAGTGTAGACAAGTAGTACTTAATAGCAAAAGACACAATGAAAGCCATGTTGACAAATACAAACACGTCAACAGCATACACTGTTTTGAATGTGAAGCTCATGCTGGCATTTATCAAAACCTACATGTTTAATTCCATATCACATTTTATATTTTACAATTGAGAAAGAACTTTCATTACATCTCCCCAAAAACAAAAGTTGAAATTTCACTTTCAACCAAAAGCAGAAAACATCAAGAAAGTCAGGTTTTAAATGCATAAGTGTATTTAAATTACACCAAAGAATATAAAACAGTACATGAAAAATATTTCAATAGTCACCAAAATGCAGTGAAGTATTGTTGTACTAGCAATTACTGCACTTAGAATTTAACACAACTTTACGGCATGTTTTAAATGCACTAAGTGAAAATTATGAATTTCACTGCCTTCAGGACTGAAACAGTAAGGGATTCATTTTGATTTGATAAGTCTTTTTCTGTCTTCAAGACAGTAGCATTTCCAAGCAGATACTTTAGATAACCCAACCACACTTGTAAAAAGGCAGTTACCCACTCTTCCTGTTCATTTAATTCCAGCAAATGGATAATTCAGTCATAAAACTTCATTAAATTTACTGTGGTATATGAGTATATATGCATACAGAAAATAAAAATCACACACGTGTATATGAATGTGAGCATGGCAACACCTTCTACTACATCATATTTCTGTTAAAAAAGCACCAGATTAAACTTTTGGCATTAAAGTCAAGTTCTAATCACATTCCAAACTATATCCAGAATTTCATCTTATGATTTCCCTCCCCCAAACATTAGTATGCACATACGCATAGCTAAAACAAATCTAAATTTTACTTTATGAGAATATCCTAAATGCTCAATAAATATTTACTTTTTCCTTCTGAGCAAATTTGAAAAAAAAAAAAAATCCAATTGTAGTCTGATATCTCCGATAAAACATTTAAGAAGTTTCCAAGAGGGAAGAGAAACAAGTAACCTGTTGGGATGAAAACATTCCGATTTCTTGAATGTTACTCATTGAATCATACATAAGATAAGAAGTTAGGCTGTATAGGTACTTTTTCCTATTTACTCGATTTGGCAGTCAAAAATAATATGCTGTTTTTTCCCCTCTTTCAAGAGGCAGAACAATCCTGGCAAGATGTAACTCAAACAGTGGGAGCAAATATTTTAGTATCAAATGACTGGCAAAATATTTTTAAAATTTCTAAAGCACCCTTCTTCTAAAACACTTCATTTTTATTGACAAAATGCATACACATTTCCTACTGCAAGTGTAGTCTAATGGAGTATCAGTTAACTTTCACAATATTGCCTATCTGTCATTAAAAATAAGCTTGAGATAGTAAAACAAATGGAATTAAAAAATAGCTTATTCTTTTAAGTAAAACTGCATATTCACTGTGTGATAAAGATAAATTGAACTCACTTTGGGTTGTTTTATTAGGTCAACTAAATCCTTTACTTGATGTCGTAGCAGATTTTGACATTTCCACATTTCATTCAATGCTCTAAAAAAATAAAAAAGAAAAGAGCTGTCAAAGTCATCTAATCAATAATTAACACAACTGTCCAATAAGGCCCTTTAAATTCTTTTCAACTTGAGACTCAGGAATGTGCTTATCACCTAGAATTTCATTGCTGTGTAAGCAAAAGCTAAATGGTTCCTAATGGCATGATATAGAAAATTTAATGGGTCAAATTAGACTGGAACAAAGTTAAAACAACTTTCATTGCAGATGCTTAACTACACTGCCTTTAAAACAAGTAGGAAGTAACTGATGTCTGGCCCACAAAGAACTCATTTGTACAAGCCTGAAATCACTCTTCTAAAAACATTCCAAGAAGCAGGCTAAAGCAGATGTTTAAGATTTTTATCATCAAAACAATGTTTTTCTTGCACACAGAAAGCAGCTACTAGATGAATAAATTGAAAAAGTGGACATGATTAGACTTGTAAGAGACGCATTAGAGATATTCGACAAAATTGAAAATTACCACACTTCCCAGAAAAAAAAAAGCCATATAAAAAAGTCACAGCTTCATTTAAAAAACTTCCAGAATCCACAAGTAAAAAGTCAGTTCTATATAACTAACTGAAGATACTATGTCTTTAAAATGAGTACTGCTGCATATGAAAACTAGAATGCAGAAGTTATTTGTTGCCTGAAATACGAAGTACTGAAAAGAAGCCATTCTGCATTTTTGCTTCGCCTATACTAAAAATTAAATACTAAAAATAAAAACTAGAACAGTAACTTTTTATTTTTAATATACTATTCTTAATTTTAGTTTTTTACAGTTATAATATCTTTAGGCAGGTAATACAAGAAATGCAAGGGATTCAAACATCAGTTTCTGTAGTATTTGAAGGCTTTTTTAAGCCATTCTTTTATATACAAAGCTTTTTCTAGCCTCTCACATGAGAAAAAACTACATTCAGTTTTCAAGTGACTGAGTACTTCTAAATGAAAAACAAAGTAAAACTAACTAAATTAAGTCAAACTGTGAACATTACAGCAGCAAAACTGTTATTAGTAAAATTCATGTGCATGTACCCATTTTAAGCTGGAGAAGGTATGCAACATAACTATAAGTACACTGCATATTTGAAGGAGCAAAGACAAACAAATAATTCCTTCCCACTCTTAAGTCATTCTGGCTGCTAAAACAAGGAGCATATTAATTGAGAAGTTGTGAGATAAGTTCTAGGGCTCGTCAACGCTACTATCTATGCTATCTCTTTTCAGACATAAAAGGACTTACATGCACTTAAGCTTCTTACCAAATCTTTGACAGTACTTTTTTTTAACTGTTTATGGTTAAAAGGTACCACACTTTGTTAGAAAACACCCTATTAGTTTTGGTTTTGTTTGGGTTTTTCTTCCAAAATCCCACTTGAAAAATAGATACTATTGCTACATTCTATTTTCTGATAGCTCGCAAACTGCTTTTGTCCACTGGCTTAGGCTACTCATAACAATTTAGAACTAATTTACAGTAATAATTGTATTAAAAATTATTTTGCAAGAAGTTAAAAACAGCACATACTTCACAGCATTTGAATCCAGTGTTGCATAAAGGTAATATAAGCATTTCATTCGTTCGTTTGTTTCCAAGTTGTGAGGGACCATGTACTGAGCAAAGATGCGTTCAACAAGTAATCTGAAAGATAGCATTAAGAAACTTAAACAGTAAAGCAAGAAAGTGGTCTTGAATTACTAAAACATTAATTCAAAAATTCTCAGACCTGTCTAGAGATCAGTTATTGCATAGAAAGATGGGGTTATTCAAAAGCCTAAAGGTCAAGTTCCTTAACTTCCCATATAACTCAGCATGAACTAAAAAATATATCATTACATAAGACATAATGTTAATGTTAGCAGTAGGACATTTAAGAGATGACATTATCAAAATAAGATGTATTAATCTAGATAGGAACCAAAGGGGTTTGGAGAAGGATGTCTCTTAATTATCAGCCCAAAAAGAGGTTATCGGTGAATTTCATTGCAGGTCAGTATTGGGGTAAATTCATGAATTGACCCAAATTAATGGGCCTAAAATAAAAAAAGAAATATCATGTTGATTATATCACACATTATCATGAAGCCCAGAAGGACAATTCAGATACTAGTCAGAAGGAGCTGACTTCCTTCCTCCCCTCCCCACTCCATTCCCCAAGGGCTGAGTTTATCCCATTTCTTTTGCTTCCACAATAAAAATGCAGGTACATTCACACAGAAATTATTAAAAGCTTCTGCTATAACATGGAAGTTCCTTATTTGGAAACAGGAGGAGAGAAAGGTTTGGGTCTGCCAGTTACCTAGCAAAGACTGAGAAGAAAAAAAACAAAAGGAAAACAAAACCCATGTTGCAATCTTAACTACCAAGAAGGCCCAGGACTTTCGCAAATTGAGATCGACGTTAACAGAACGCAGGAAATAGGTAAAAAAAACAATCATATATATTTAGGCTAGAAATTAGAAGAAAATCCTTACACGCAACTGAAGCGGGTGCTCAAAACCCAAACCCAGCTAGCTTAAAAAGATCCCAGAGCTTAAGTAAAATGTGAGTGAGTGAGATTGGATCTGAAAATCCAGACAGTTCTGCCCACTTTCATGGTACCTTGAAATAATTGCTTATTTTGGAGATGACTGAGGCTACAAGTTTTTGAAAGGATGTGTATGGGTTTGCAATGCCATTTGTGTCTGATCATCCTGTGAAGGCTAAAGGCTCATTTCCAACGCCAACAAGACCACCTTGATTAGTCAAGGTGGACTAGTTCCCAAACTAATTCCCCATGTGCAACCATATATTTTTCAATATGAACGACCATATGCAAGTCTATAGCTGGTATGACAGAGGCACCGCTTTTACCACAAATCCAGGACAAGGCTCTAATTCATGGCTATTATCATACAGAAAAAAACTAACCTTCTGCAGAGTGAGATGCCTTAACCGTTGTCACTACACGTACTAGATTTACCTTTAAAGCATACAGGAAAAACGTGCAAATCTAAAGCAAGTTCATTAAAGCAATTTTACTTACTGAATTTTAACACAAAAATTAGCAAGCTACTGAAATATAAACAAAAGCCTCCTTTACTGAGACAGTGGTGAAGTACAGCTAAAAATTTTGAAATATTCCAACCTCTCTCACCCTTTAGAGTCACTTCTGGCTTTAAAAAAAAAGAAGTAGAAGAAAACAACACAGGACAACATTTGGCTGCAGCTGTATAAGATTATGCACTGGATCAAAACATACAGGATTATCAAGTCTCCTCCTTCTTGTCAGCACTTCAGGACAAAGGAAAAACAAATCTGCGTAATAAGTTACCCCACTTATCCACAGAATCTCCTAGCTTTCATGAGTGACTTACCGGTCATCAATACTGTTTTGATAATATATATGCAGAAGTTTATCTTTGATCCATGATATCTGTTTTGCAGCTTCTTTTCCTGCTTCTGATTGTAATGAATATTTCTTGTATATCTGTGCAAGTCCCATCATAGCTTCCTTCCTCACTCTCCACTTGAGAAAAATAAATAGTACCCAGTTTAGCCATTCAAAACTCAAAACTGAAAAGACTACAGAATTTGCTCGTAGGTATTTCCTATTCTACACCAAAATAAAATAGTTTAATTTACAAAAAAGTTAAATTGAGTTCTAAGTGCCACACTTTCTCATTAGTACATACATTGCATCATGTCTATTATGCTAAACCTTTCAACATCAGGAACTACTACGCAAGTATGCCTCTTGACTTTAGAAATGTTACAAATTTAAGCCAACACCCTTTCTCACAGATCTATACTGAATACTTGTGATTGTATTACGGGTGCAACAGGGTTGTGTCACCAAATGAAAAAAAAAATCAGGTGATAATGTTAATTTTAGAAGTTTGCCATCAACAGCCTTGTTTACCATGCTTTAACATAAGCAGCAAGCCTCAAATTTTACCAAATAATGAAACATAGCTAAACTAAATTTCAAGACTATTCAAATTTAAAAGCTACTACACTGATTTGCAGTCTTCCAATGATCTAACTAAAAGCAGGTAAATTAGCTACCTCTGATCGTGGAAGTTTCCATCAGTAATCTACAATACATTTTGAAACC
>WAAD01032411.1:4987-16819 GCA_013389945.1 Fregata magnificens | reverse complement strand
AACTTCATATAACCTTTGGTTCTCTTATATAAATATGAAGACTTTCTTCCTTGTACTGGGCTTAGATGGCTTTCAGTCGCTTTTATGTTTCTGTTTTTAAAATTGTCAAATGCATACCGGTAATAATAATTTGTGTGTCTGGTACACGTTGATATTTTTGGTACATTTGCTCTAAAGATAAGCAGATGTGGTTTTATTAAATTCTATAACACTATATGTTTTAAAGAAGTAGAATATGAAGGCAGCTTGAAAAGGCATGCTGAGCCGGCCTCCTTTTTAACTGATTCAGAACGACAACAGACAAATTGTTGGTAACATATTTTATGTTGTTAATTGGTTATGGGGTTTTATGGTCCTAATCAATAAATTAATTGAGCTATGTCAGATGTTCTTCCTCACTTTTTTTTACTTCAGAAACAAATAACAGCCAACCTATCTATCTCCAGTTCAAGTTAAACAGTTAAATGGTAACAAAAACCTGGCAGAAATTCCTTCTTACACCAACGACAACCGGGAAAATTCACCCTAGATTGTCATTCACCTTTACTTTCACATATCAAGCCCATAACACGGCAGTCAAATTTGGTCTGCCTCTGTCTGTCTGTCTGTGAACTTCTTTGTTCATGTTATGAGTGCAGCAACTGATAGAGAATTGCAGTCATATTCTTTAAAAGATATTTCTGCTTCTCTCACCTTGAGTACAATAGTGCTTTTAAGGAAGCACTTCGAGGCTCCGTGAGCTTGGGAGGAGAAGGACTGAAGGGCACACTGGGCAAGTAGTAACGAAAACAACCTCAAAAACAGCAGAACCCATCGCAGTGGTTCCTTGCTTTAACACCTCTGAATGAGTGTTCAGGGTGTTTCATTTCAGGAGCACAGCCATGAATGAGGCTATTGCAGGTGGTCTCAGCACACTGTTCATCCATTCTGTTGCTATCACTGCACAACATATTTCTAATAAAAAGGCAAAAAACATTGTCAGAGGAGATGGCAGGGAGAGAGCTAAAATATGCATCAGGTGTTGGACATGATTATTCTAGTCCTAAATATGCACAGAAAACTTTGACCTGGGACTCCCATGGGGAGAGGGGGTGGAGAAAGAAAGAAAAAATAAATAATCTAGTGATTTTCCAGACAGATGTCACTGTGTAAAGTGAGAGTGACTCTTTGTGTGAAATTTTGGCTTATAACATCTATATAATCTTGAACAGTAAAACTAGACTCCTACAGCTCAAACTGCACAAGGCATTGATTTTGGAATTGCAGTGGAACTGAAAGATGGGCAAACTTCCAGATGTTTTTTAAAAAAAACCTTTCAGATAGATAGTCGTATTTTAAAGGTCTTTTAACTATTCTTTAAGTCCAATTCAATATTTCTAACTACAGGAATGGAGAGATTCTTGTAAAGAAGCAGCTTTAATGTATTGCTATATATGTGGATTGTCCATTCATCAAAACAAGGGCCCTGGAAAGATCTGTTTTTGTTATAGCACTTATACCATCAACGAGCCACAGCAAAGAAGGGAGGTTTTGGTTTTTTTTCCCCGTGGCAGGAATACATTAATATAAATAAATGAATAAATAAAAACAAGAAAATTAACCAGTATGAATGAAAGGGTAACCAAGAATACACTTTGTACTTCCAAGACATTTTCCCACAAACACTGTCATCTGAATCCTAAACACTAACCTACTTCATTCTGTCTTGAACTGAACACATCTATGCTTCAGTCTCTGCAGCTTATACATGAGAACTTAAATACGGCATATTCTTTTTATAGCATATCTGTTGCTACAAGGAACTCATTGTGGTCTGAAGTACCTACACTTAGAAGCTGGGTAAAGAACTGAGCAGTAGTTTGTTCTGAGCTATAGGATACTATGAATATGTTGCTAAGAGATCCCAATCTAATTACTTGAGGTTTGGGTATGACTACAGGAGCTGTATTCAGAGTGATTACTACCACACTGAGTTGTGCAACTCCATTCAGAGGCTGAGATTCATCAGTTTAGGCACAAGTAGGCCAGTAAATGAGAACAAAAATAAGTTATGAGGACCTTAGCACAGTGTTGAAATCCGAATCCTCCTCTCCGCTTTTGCTTTCTCATGATTATCCATGGAAGTTCCCGTTCCTGTGCTGTGTTCCTGGCAATGAGATACTGGGGGAGTTTTACCAGTCAAGAGGGTGCTAAAACACCAGCCAAGCCCAGGGCACGAGCAGCACTGTGCTGCAAGAGGGGAAGATTAGCAAACTCAGGAAGTCTGGAAATAAAATATGTAGGAATATATTTACTTCTGTGAGGAAAAGGTGTACTCATTAGTAACTACATTCATCAGTGGAGAAATTCTGCTTTAGTCTATCTTATGCTTGGGAATAGTTCTTGTTTCATCCAGATCAAACACTCATTCCTAAAATATAGATGCCTGGATGAAGTGTTTTCAGTTCCAAGGCAACACATAAGATAGGATCTATTATACAACATGCCAGAAAAAACCTCATCTTTTATCAATCAACTTAAACCAATGGCTATAGTTATTAATGGGAAGTAATAATCCTCCTCATTGCATAAAGTATATTCTCAAATGGCACATCACTGAATAACATAGGAGGAATATTCTAGAGATTTAAATACAGACTGCTCTTCCTTTGGATTAAAGATACTAGATATTTTCAAACTCCTAGCTAACAGTATCGATCGTATTCTGGTATAATTGTGGACATTGCTTTTTAAGTCCATTGCACAGTTAGATCCCTCTGTATTTGGCCAATGTTTTCCCAAGAAAGCTGTTGACAATCTAAAACTTGTTCCGTTTTCTTGGGAAAGTCTTTTCATTGCTTCCTGCCTCAGTTTCTATATTTGCCGAAGGAACATCATAGCCTGTTTGTATGAGACAAGAGAAAATGATGATATTTAAGTTCTTTATAAATGGTTATAAGATCTATGGATAAAAAGATTGCATATATACTAGTATTTTGTAGTTGTTGGAAATCTAGTAGTCAGTATTAAGAGATACTTCTTCTGTGCTGTGAATGGATGAGAGGACACAGATAATGGTTTGCCAATCTAGACAGAAAAAGAGCAAAATAGGCCATTATCTGCATTTTCATCTGATAATAGGATGTCCAGGGAGAGGAAAGAAAATGCAATCAAGTAGGGACCATGGCCTTTTATTTTCATCAACTTTGCTTTGAAACAAAATGGAAGCATTCATCTTATTTTGTTGGTATCAGCCCTCCTCAATGCTACTAAGAATAGTTAAATATTACAACTTATCAGGATAACATCAATATCACAACAAGATAAATGTTTCCTTTCTATAATGTAAACCACAACCACATGTCCTCCAGTATCCAGAGAAGGTAGGTACAAGCTGAATTAAGCTGCATTAAAACAACTCAATAAATCAAATATTTAAAGCTCTCTGAAACATTTGCAGCTTTGCAATGCATGCAAAAATCACATTTAAAAGTGGTGGCACTGAGCCAGAGTCAGGAAAGATATAGTGAGATGGAGGGGAAGTCGTCTGAGCTTATATTCATAATTATTTTAATTGTCAAAGAAATAATTCTGATGCTCTTTTTTATAATTAAATTTTGGAAACTGACCTATTTTAAGTGAAAGGCAAGGAAAAAAATTCTATCCACCCACATCTGCTGTTTCCTGGATACAAATCAGTCTTTCAGTGTAACACTAACTCACAATGCAACAGAGAAAGGACAAACATGCCCCCTCCCTTTGCCTGATTAGAGGATGTCTCATAAATGCATTCCCTGGACAAGCTTTATAATAGACTCATCCACTTTGTGTTCAATTGTAAATTCGATACCTACCACTATTAGCTGTTCAATCTGTTGAACTTCATCCTGTTAAACATTTGGTAATAAACAGGACTGGGCACAAACAGTAAAAGTAATTGTACATATTTCTTTAAAGTGTACATTGCAACTTGGGATTTTAGGTTTGGGGGTTTTTTAATTTTTTTTTTTTTTATTTCACAGTAACTTCTTGGCAGCACCAGAAGATGAGCAAATAAGTTGTATCATGTGCAAAGGTTGAATGAATCAGCAATAGCTGTCACATGTATTCAGGTGCAGTTGTTTAAGGTGAAAATGTTCTAAATGCAGACAGCTGTTACAGATGGGGAAAATTTCTGAACTGCTTATCAGCTGTTTTGCTCAGTACTGACTTCAAGCATGGACTCTGTCAAAGCAGCAGAATGCTAACTCGGTAGAAGGTCTGTGCCTTATTTCTTAACCCTGAGGAGCTGGAGCTGCTGTGAACTCCCGTTCTTCAGAGAGAGCTAGAGAATTGTACCACACCAAACTGTACGGCTGAATTCTGCAGCGCTTTCTAAAAGCGTAACCTTAAATCCTGTAAAAATCAGTTCCCCATGTCTCCCTCTCCTGAGCAGGCAGCTCCCACTGCCTGCTGCAGCCGTACTGGAGGCTGAGTCTGAGCCATATGAAAAAAACTGCAGAACCGGGTGAAGAACAGGGAACTCATGGAAAAGGGGCAGAGCTGTTTTATGTGCAAACAGCTGCTAGGCCTGTGCTTAAGCTTCTTGCCTCAGTAAAGCATCCATTTAACTTTAAAGCACATCTCACCCCGTTTCACTGTCTGCTTTTTGGACCCATGGTTCAGAACTCCCTGTGTGCCTTGCATCAGTTGCACCAGGAAATCTCTTAACTGACTGCTAAAATGCCTGTTGGTGCACATATCGCTGCCCATTCACTGCTGCTTTATTGGCAGTCCTGATAACGGCGGCGGCACACACAAATTAGGAATGTAACCACACGCTTGTGCTTTTGAGAATCAGCCACTGAAGTTTTCAGCGTAAGAACCGGTTTTCTACCGCGAAGAGCTTGTCCAGGCATCCCCTAGTGGGTAAATATGTTTATCACAGATTTTTTTAAGCTGACTGGTGTTGCCTTTCCAGACTGGGAAGCATCATCACCTTTTTGAGACACCAGAAGCTTTTTACACACGTGCGCACACACACGCACGCACACACACACAATTCGTTCAGTGTAGCCTATAAGCAGACAAACTAATTAAAGAGTCTTTTTGCTGCAGGAGTGAAGGTGATCAGGACACGCAAAAGATCAGCTCATATCTGTGTATACCTCTTGCAAAGTGACTTTTTTGCCTCAGTTTCTTCTCCTCTGAATGGACTGTTAATAAAGAGTCATGGCAGTTGAAAATTATTGTTTTACAGTGCTCAGAATACATAAGCCATAACATAAATGCTATCCTTTTATCATTATCAGTCATTTATTTTACTCCTCGAATCTAAAATAAAGTCTGAACTAATAACTAGTTCTGATGAAAAACTAGAACCGACATCTTTTCTCACCAGTGTGGATCAGGACTAGCACTGAACCTTATTCAAAATTTGAAAGGAAAAAAAGAGAAAAGAAAAAGAGTTTGGTTTAATTTAAAATAAAGGGGTTGCAGCCTTTTTTACTTCCTTCTAGACTAAGAGAAATAGAGGCCTTGATTTATATCCCCAAACCAGGTGATGCTGGAAACCCAGTGAGAGGAATCAATCGTCTGTGATTTCCAGTCCCGTTCCCTGGCTGAAGTGTGCTGTGTTTGAGCAGCCAAACTTTGCTGAAATTCGCCCATTGCTGCTGAGACCCAGGGTGGCCTGGGGGAGCCAGGAAGCAGAGCGGATGGCCAGCAGCCCTTTAAGGAGACAGCAGGCCATGTGTCAGTTGTCAGGAAAACATATTCCTCTATTTTCCTACCCCTTGAGTCAGCTATATTTCACAGCTCTGGTGTCAATGGAAAAGCTTAATATCAACTGTAGTGGAAATATGGCTTTCCAATTAATTCATGTCCCTGAAATAGAACTTTTTTCTGTTTCTTTTTCTTATTTTCAGTCACCAGGAGTGGAAATTTGACCACAGGTATGACAGTGCAGCTAGTGCTATGTTTTGTATTAGAAGCGTTAAACCAAGCCGTTGTATTAGGACATAGATATTGTAGGCAACAATAACCTACAGGATGGAGTCTGCATGTCACGCTGATGTGCTTTTTCACAGGTCAGCAATAGAAAAAGAAGTTATCTTATTCATTTGTCTAGATTATACTTCTGCAATGAAAATACTGTTATTCCCCATATTGCTGGCACCGGTACAGCTGGTGCTGAGATATAAGAGACTTTATTAAAATTTTTTCTTTATACATACTGAAGGAGGGGATCCTAAGAGAGATGCTCAGAGTGTGTTTTCATGGAAAGGAGGGAATTTGAAAACTTCACCGCTTGTCCTGATCTATTTCTCAAGTTAAGTGAGAGGCTCTTTCCCAAGAAAGTTAGCCTTTGAAATAAGGGAGCTAAAGCAGTTTGATTTTCTTCTAGATGCATTTGCTTCTTGTGTACCATTGTTGATAGAAATTGTACTTTAACCCATTCTAATAGGCCATATGGGTATGAACAAGTCTGTGGCTTATACCAATCCTTCTTAGGATGCATATATTTAATGTAGATAGCTGTATTTGTGCTAAGCATCTTAGGCGCCTTTTATTGCCAAGAGGAAGAAATAAGATCATTTCAAATGCTATTTACCTTATCCTAATGCAGTCATCGAAATGAGATCATGTGAGAATTGCCCTAGACCTGCCTATTTCTCTTTACTGACAGTAAAGGAAACCTATATACAGCAGTTTAGGTCCTGAAACCATCTGGTACCTTGATGGAGCCTGAGTAAATATCAGGCTAAGAGTGTTTCTACAAACTGCAGTTTAGTCAGTGACCACCCCAGCAGTTTGTCTCCCTTCTCTTCTAAGGGAAAAGATCTCAAACAGAGGCTTTGCTCCCCAAATTCTAACTATAAAAGTAACATAAGCAACACTAATATTGCCTGTGATTATCAGCAAAATGTACCTGGTTTTAGGCCCAACCACAAAACCCTCAGCCTTTGTAAGTGCCTATCTTTACTTAGAATAGAATAATAGAATAGTATAGTGCAGTATAGTGCAGTATAGTGCAGTATAGGATGGAAGAAAAGAATAGAATAGAATAGAATAGAATAGAATAGAATAGAATAGAATAGAATAGAATAATTTCAGTTGGAAGGGACCTACAATGATCATCTAATCCAACTGCCTGGCCAATTCAGGGCTGACCAAAAGTTAAAGCATGTTGTTAAGGGCATTGTCCAAATGCCTCTTAAACACTGACAGGCTTGGGGCATTGACCACCTCTCCAGAAAGTCTGTTTCAGTATTTGACCACCCTCTTGGTAAAGAAATGCTTCCTAATGTCCAGTCTAAACCTCCCCTGGTGCAGCTTTGAACCATTTCTGTAAGTCTTATCACTGGATACCAGGGAAAAGAAATCAGCTTGCACATACATGGCACATAGTGTGTGTTTTAAAACACAGTTCTAGCTCCATATACAACCAGTCCCTCTGCAGAAACAAGAAGAGTTATACTAGCAGATGCTTTGGACCATGCGTTCTGTGAGAAGATATTAAGCTACTGTTTCTTACCTTCAGAAAACCAATATTGTCTTAAGTGTGATGGCACATTTTACCTTGGAAATGTTTATTCCTGCAGTAGTGCGTGTATGTGTATGTGTGTGTGTGTGTGTGTCTACGGGTGTGTGTCCTTGAATTACTTTTTACATTGCACTTCAAGATTTGATGACTCCAAGTGATCCTGCTATTGATTCAATATTAGGGAAACAAAGAGTTATTAAGTGTTAACCTGTTGGTGTATATTTTTGCTCTGTTCATATAAACCAGTGGAGCAAGATCAATTTACTCTCCGGTTGAATTGCTTTTCTTGTGGGCACCTAAAGCATACGTTAGAGAGCAGCTTCCAAGAAACAAATTTATTTTCCTGAAATGATGGTCTTTATTGGCAACATCTAGTTCTTTTAATTTTACAGTTGGTTTACCAGTTATTATCTCTGTTTTCATGAAGCATGAGAAAAATGCTAGAACAGTTAAATGTGCTTACCATATAGTTTGTGAATTAGCGGCTCCTTAAATATGGCAGCAGATGTGGAGCGAAACTGCACCGTCAATTCTCTTTTCCCTTTCCCCCCTTCCTCCCCACGAACCCTGGGAAATCATTTGCCTGGCAGAGATTACCAAGGTGCCATCAGCATGTCACACGCAGCTCATGGAACAGTATCAAATACTCGTTCTTATGCCTGTCCCCCTTGTTTTGTTGTGACAAATCTGAGAATTCTGAAAGTTGAGGAGGTTGGGGAGGAGGAAGGAAGTAAAAACTCTTCTGGTGTTTTTCTTGTCCCTTATGCGTTTGACGGAATGTGCCTTTTAAATGACTTGTACATCTCTTCTCAGGTGTGCTATGGGCAGAGTGGCAGCAATTGCCTGCGGTGACTAAGTGAGAAGTGACACTCTCTGTCTCTCTGAGGGTTTCTTCAAGTCCAGTTTGGAGCCTTTCATTACATTGCAAGAATCCATTAAGACAGAAACAAGGTTATTCCATGAAATGTTTTTGTGACTAAAGAGGACATCCAGCTCTTTAATCAGTGACAGAACATCTACTCTGACAAGACTGAGTGATACAGTGCGCTTGGCTAGCACCTTTGCAACTGAAGGGGAATATAACTTACAAGGACAGACAGTATTCTCATTAAATTGCCATTGGTTGATTCATCAATGCTCCAGTGGAAATAATTATTCTGTATATGTTTGATGTAAATGTCTATGTCAAATGAAACCTCATTTTGTATTTTGCGGATGTCTGATCCATGATAATTTGGCTAATGCCTTTAGGTCATGAGATAACTGTCTACTCCCTTCAGTTATGACAGGGGCTGTGGTGAGAGTCTAAGAGTGATGAGGGGGAGAGAAATACGCACACAGCCACACACACACACATTTTTATATAAACAAACAAACAAAAAATCACTATTATAATGTCGGTATAATCCATATGGATTTTATTTGCCCCCGTGCAGGTGTGTCAGATTTTGACTAGAACAAACTGAGAATAATTTCATTGACCTTTACAAAGTCACCCCAGAATAACTGGCAAGCAAAATCTCATCCCAAAAATATCTTTTGCAGCAAGATGCTGGAAGTCACCATAGGGGGAAAGAGGTGCTGTTATATACTTAGATGTGCCAATACAATGCCATATAAACACGTGTAAGGCTACAGATCGATTTTGGAATGAGCCCTGAGCAAAGTGGGAGATGGATGCACAGTGAACTACTGCAGAAATAGCCCAGAAGGGTTGAGGTCTCTCTGAATATCTCTAATTTCATTTCTTTCCATTTGTTCCTGGGAGAGAGGAGTTATGCTTCATACACGTAGCAAATTACTACCCATATGGTATTGTCTGATGGCAAATGAGGGAGTAACCAAATAAATGTTCACCTGTTCTAAGAAGGTAGAAAGCCACTGATTAGCCCCCTTCAGTACTAAGTGAAAGATCCAAGATTTAAATAGGTTAGCCTTGGGAGTTCTTACAATACTGTTGGCTTCTTAATAAGCATATAATCTTAGAAACAATCTAATCTATTGTATGTAAAATTGAGATCCTTAGTCATTTAGATAATTGTTAATGATTAATATACCCTTGATAATACCTGGTTGTATCTTACTTTATGAGCAGAACCACTGAAATCAAAGGGACCAATTACTAGATAAGGAAAAACTCAACTGTTCATTAAAATCTTAGGAGTTTAGCCTTTCTTTTTTGTCAGAAAGTCATTAGGAGGAGAGGGTGAAAAGGGAAGGATAAAGATGATGAGGAGTATCAGTTGAGACGATTTCTTCCAGACTTTGTTACCTTCATATTCTATTGAAATAATGGAAAATTCAGTATTTTAAAAAAAAAATAATAAAGAAACGGAGAGAGAGAAAATAAAGAAGACACAGAAATCAGTGATTACTGATAAGCTGTTTTCCTTTCTAAGAGAAATAACAGAAGTAAATGTTTTTCAAATGAGAAAATTTTGACCATTTTTGCTTTTCCAGAAGATAATGTTACAGTTTTATAAATTAATCTGTAAAAATTAGGAAAATAAAAGAAACAAAACAGAGAGACATCAAGAACACAAGTTTGTATCAAATTTTTCAGCAACAGCTGTAATAAGGGAAAGGAGAAAAAAAAAGGGAAAGCTTTCCTGAGACAGTTCTGAGGCAGTTCACTTGCAGTTGGAATTCTTCTCAGTTCATAAACAGTTAGTTCAGAAGAAAGCCATCCCAACTTTAAAAAAAAGGACCTTGTCTTTAAATCAGAGTAGACTGTAATTTTGCTCCAGCTTTAAATGTTTTGACTTTCTTAAACTAATGAAAAGATATGTTCCTTAAAGATGGTTGATAGGGAAAAACCAGATCTCACCTCCCACAGGGGTGGGAACTAGAGGGTGCCAGGCCAAACTCCAGTAGCACACTTGCCCTGTTAACCATGGGAAGTAAAGTACATTAATTTGGGCAGACCTCTGTACTAATTACTAAATCTCTCAGAGCTAATTTTGTTACTCTATAATGCACTGGATACATCCCCTTTAAGACACGGTGCTGAGCTGCCCTCTGTTCCCTTTAGTTATCTGCTGTGGGGTACCCAACAAGGCTGTGGCCCATTTCTTGTAAGTAGAGATGTGGCTGGGCTCCGGGAGAGAAACACAGAGTTCAGGGTTTGATCTTCATAAGGGCAGCTGCAGCAGCAGACTACAGAACCCAAGGTTTTTGTCTTTATGATATCTCAGAGAAAGGCAATTTCCATGAATGAGAGGCATAAACATTGAAATAAAGTTTCCCTTGACAAAGACATGGCAATGGAAAAAAGTCCAAGACAAAAACTCTGCAATGAAGCAGGATCCTTCTTTATGTCTCTATAATCAATGGAGAAAACTACAATTCAGCACTTAGTAAATAACATACATATTAGCCAGGGAAAAGATAGGAATGGATCTTTGGGATAGCTTTTCTTTCTTCATCTCCAGAGTGATAGTGTATTGTATAGCATAGATAATAGTATTGTATCCTTCATTTAAAGGAGATTGAAGACAGGAGTTCATGCAGCTAAAATTATTTAAAGAGTTAGTTTGTTACCTAGAAAACTATCTCTAGAAATATAGAGACAATGAAAACACACTCCAGTGAAATTCTAGGAAATTTTAAAATACTTTTCGTGTGATCCACTCTTTTTTTTTCTCTTTAAATCATGTGGCATATAATGAGTAAAACTGGTGTATCAGAGGGTGAAGAACTGGCATTTATTGAACAGCTCTGATGATACCTTCAGTAGGAAATAAGGTGGCAAGGAAACACAACTTCTTTATCGTTGTAGAACCAATTATCTCTCCATGCTGTACATGTGTAATGTATAAAAACAAGGAAAATTCTTGCCTCAAAGAATTTATTACCAAATAAAGTATTGATACAGCTGATAGGTAAGCCTTTGTATATTAATTAATAATATAAACATGAATGTTTCTGAATGTGCATGTATTACTGATGATAGTGGGATAGATAAGTGACAGTATCTATACACACATACATAAAACCACACATATTATATTAGACTGTGGCTTATATCTTTTTCTCAACTCCTAATATCATCTCTGTACCCAAGACAGGGATCTTTGTCAGAGATTTATTCTGCAAATTAAATGAGCTATACCCTCTTCCCTTATTTTAATGTACACTTTATTCTCAGAGCCATTGCTATTTAAATTTGTTCCTTAACACATGCGGTTCACTTTATTTTACTTTTACTGTGTCTGGACTATTCAAAACTGACACATATAAAAAATAGTGCCGTTTCCCTGAAATAGCAGTGCCTTTGTATGTGTGAAGCTATAAATAATCACTGGCAGTTAAACTTCTGTGCTTTTAAA
>WAAD01032408.1:3152-13644 GCA_013389945.1 Fregata magnificens | reverse complement strand
AGAAGGAATAGAGAGGGTTTTTCTGAGGCCCAGCAATGTGCATGCACAGTACAGAACTGCCTGAACATAGCACTCTCACTCCATCTGGAAGCTCTCCGAGAACAAGCTTGGATTTTGTTTGGAACAAGAATATTCCAGCATATGAAGCATCTTAGTAATGTTCTCCTCCTAATGGATAACATTCAAGTATTTCCGAGTGAACATTCCTCTTAAATTCTGCTCAGTCCAAATCAACGTGCATTTGGGTGGCCACAGCCAGATGAAGGTCACTGGTCAAAGAAGGCCTGCTCATGTTCCCGTTTCAGTGAAAGCAAAGTGCAGGCTCTCATTTAGCAGAGCCTATGATGCCAACTCACAGTGTCTTCTCTGGCTCAAAACTGTTTCCTGTATATTCTGGGTAAAAAATTGTTATTTCTTATCTTGGCATATTTTTATGTGTTTTTATAGGCTTGAAAACCTTCTTATTTTCATATCCAGAAGTTTGCTTAATTTTACTGTTGGAATAAAGATGGTACTGCCCTATTCTTATGAGGAGACACTGCATCATCGTGACTTTATCGTTTTGTCCCACTGCAGCTTGCTTCCTTGCATGTTGCTTTTCATCCTGTTGAGCTTGCATGGGAATCGAATTCCAAACATAATTTGATTCTAGGTGTATTAACCACAGCTACATTGCTCTTTAGACACTGTGAAGGATTGAAAGAAACAGTGCGTAAGAATGGTAATGATGGGGCATGACTCCTGGTACTCTGCTGGCATCTCGCTGTGATCTGGATCATCCCTTAGATCTCATTTACCACCCGACCACACCAAACATTTGTGCCCCTGGGAGGAGAGAACAGTGTGGAGGCAATAACAACCAGTGATGGAAAGGAGGTAACATTGTTTCTGTCAGTGACATTGGCTAACAGTGTTACATATTGACACCCTGACACTTTTCATATTATGATAACTGTTAATTAGTATCATATTGCAGAGTAACTTCACAGGCAAATGAGTTAACAAAGGCCTGTTGGCAGGATCTGAAGAGGTATAGCAATGGGTGTAGCACCACTGCCCATTGAAGATTTTATTCTAAAGTTTCAGACCTTGATGCCATTGTGAAGTTGCTTTTTCTCCATAAAGACTCAAGGAGGAAAACAAAGCCTCACAATTCAGGTATGTATACTGTGCTGTCTGGCTTCCTACTGTCATTAATTATCACCTCATTATTCTATGTATATAGCTCTTTTAATTCCTTCCTTTTTCCTTCTGACCACCTGATCTATTTTCTCCTCTTTCATCAAGTCTCTCTGGTCTATCACTATTTTTTTTAAATAAGCAATGCTCCAAAACAATGTATGACATGCACAGTAGAGCTCAATATTTAGAAGTCTTTGGTATTTGAGCATACAATTTTTCTGTTAAGCTGCGATGAGACCAGGCCATTTGCAACTTTTCACTTAAACTTATGTCCTGAATTGCTTTTTTAATATTTGCTGTTAAAAGCACAAACTCAAATTAAGCCAGCAAAACAGGTCTTCCTTTAAAAACTGGTGGCCTTGAACTCTGTCATCCCATCGCCTCTTTATTTCTGCTTCTATCAAATACTGTAGAGAAGATCATATTTTCAATCAGTTGCTGAGAGTGATTCTTGGCTTTGGGTTGAAGGCCAGAAATTATCCCTGTTTTACAAGAAATGCTCTTCATTATTCCAATAAACATCGGTTTTGATGTCACTGAATAATGGGCCACTGAAACTCTAGTTTGCCTATGTACAGTAAGTTACAGTTGGCATTTTTCGTTAGGGTTGTAAATTGCTCTGATAGCAAAGGCTGCCATAAGCCTGTGTATACAACTAGCTTAGCTGTATATTAACCAGAGAGCTGTGCATGGGCTTCTTAAATATGACTGCTCTGGCCCATCTGCCCAAGGTACCAGCTTAGTTGTATCAGAGCCTTTGAGCATTACAACATCTCCCTTTTCACCAGACTTCCTGAGTCAGAACAATTATAGCATGTAGCCTTTGTTATCCTGTTTCCTCTTTCCTAAGTACCTTCCTGAAAACTTAGGGCTCCCATTTCTCAGTAGGATGAAATGTTCTGGGGAAAATGCCCAGCTGTATTTTCTAGCCATAAGAGAAATTTATTTAGCATTATCACCCAGACCAGAGTGCCTGTGTTTTTCAGGGTGCCTGGTCAGGACGGTGAAACTCTATGCTGGAGCTGTCACCTGCACAACACACGACTGGTAGCCTGAGGAGAGAAGATGATCAAGGATGGATACCAGCCACTTCTTCAGCTTCCCTTTCCATGCTGCTGCAGGGCTCGTGGCATAACTGAAAAGCCCTGTGGGACTGGTCTCAGTTACAGTAGTCTGCCAAGCGTGTCCTTTTTCATGGCTGTTTTGGAGGTGGTTCAGACAGATCAACTCAAACCATCTGTTGAAATCGCAGCTGTCTGCTAGCCTACTAGCTACAGCTTGCCTCCAGCAAGCCCTGTTCTGGTTGCGTTTGTGTCTCTGGGGCCACATTGCCCACACTTGAATTAGCAGGAGACCCCTCTTCTCCCGGACAAAACATTAAAGTCCATTTCAGATTGGACACAGAAGTCAATGCTTGGACTTGGACATCCCCGCTTTGCTTTCACATTTCTCAAGCCCACCTCCCAACTGAGAGATCATTATTTCATAATACTGAAAGGACAGCATGTCCTGCTATACCCAGCGCAGCACCGCTCAGTCTCCAGCACTGCAGCATGGGCAAGGCAAAGTCGTTCTGGTGTCACTCCAAAGGGATCTGCAGGTACTGGTTTTGCAGTGCCTTTACACACTCTTTGCCAGACAACTCTCTTAATTAGAAGCACAGCTTGCAGACCATTTTTTACACAGTCCTCACACTTTTTCCCTGTGAAAAGACACTGAGAAAAGCAAATATTCCCCCTTTTTCCCAACACATTGCTTGTAGAACTGCAGAGCAGCTAATAATGCCTAGCATGTTAGTGGGAGCTGAAACCAAATTCTCTACTCATAAAAGGCCTTAATCAACATGTCAGACGTGCCAGGAGTTGAGTCTGTGTAGACTTCTTTCTATAATCCTTCCCCATGTAAGGAGCAGTCCTTTCTCATGCAAATAACCCCCAAAGCCTATTAGATTTCCTGAATGAGTAATGCCATTCAGGACTGGCCCTGCTTCCTCTCACAGAAATCATGGCTCCTATGCCCAGATAAACTTTTACCATTTTAATGAGCAAAAGGCACACTTTTCAAAATATCCTATGCCAGTTCTGCAAACATTTCAGCCTAAGGAAGGATGTAATTATACACGCTCATTGACAGCTATTAATTGCAGGCTTTTCTCAAAAAAAAAAAAAAACCTAAAACAAAACTCTATCAAAGTGCAAAACTGTTTATACATGAGCACAGAGTTTTGAAAATTGGTTAAAGCTAGAAAAATAATCTAACTTCATTGAAGCACATGGCAGTGATTATAAATCAGACATAAATTGTGAAAAAGAACCTGCAAATGTATGGAAAAGGTAAATTCTGGTCATTTGCTGTGCAAAAAAATGGACTGTTAGCCAGATAATCGAATCATAATACACCGGCTGTATTTTTCTAGACATTTCCAAGAAAGGAAACATAAACCCATTTTGTTTTTTCAAGCAGATTTTCAAATTTTATACTTTTAATAGTTTTTCTTTCCATCAGTTGGCAAAAGAGCTTTAGGAAAAAAGCTGAATTGTGCCTTTCTTCCCCGTGCAAGTTATCTCAGTGATTTAGACAGAATGACTGATGTTAGTTAGGTAAGATGTAGAATAATTAGCACAAGCTGTCTGGGTCAGGCCCATAGAGATTATTGGGTTCAAGAGAAAAGGGCTATTTTTTAGTCAAAGGGTAGCATTCACTCCTGATCATACTGAAGATGTGGAGTGTTTGCAGTCATCTTCAACAGTACCTGTATTCTATTCAAAACTTACTGTCTTTCAAACTAAAGCTTTGGACTGAATTTAGAGTTAAACTAGCAACTGAGTGATTATTTAGTTAATTTAAAATACCAACATATTTAAAATACCAACTCAGTAATGAAAAATAATAACTGCATGGTTTACTGAAGCACTAACACTTGAAGAAACTATCTTCCAATTCATGTAAGTCAACTCATCATTCTGCTACAGAAGCATAACTGTCACATCTTTGTACTACAGTCTCACGCCTGACACACTGAAGCAGTGGTTGTTAAGGTTGTGTGGACTAATTTCAGTCATTCATGACTGAAATACACTCTCTTACGGTGTCTTATAATGCTTTCCACATATCGCATCTCAAGGCTGTGTAGGTATTTTTAGCCTGCTTATGAATTAATTGCTTGCAGACACATGGACCAACTCACCTATTCAGCAAGTGGCAGCTTAGAGTGAGGATCATTTGTTTTAGTGCAATCTGTGTTAATCTGCAGTGGTATTAGCTGAGAGGTAATACAAGCAAGGATGCTTTGCTTGTTATCTGTTACGTTTTTCAAACAATAACAAAGAATTTTAAACACCTATTTAAAAATCACTAGAAAAGAGAAGATACAGAATTTTGCCCAAGGGATATAGCTCAGATATCTGACACCATCTTTAGGTAAAATGCAAGAAGTGTACAAAACTCTAGTCTGTAATAATGAAATTTTTGATCTAATGAATTTACATTGTATGTTAGCTAAGCTTTTAACTTTTCCGCTGTTCCCAAACACACATCCACAACATTTCTCAGGGATCAATTATTTCTCTAGGTTTTTGATGTTGTTGTTGTTTTTCAGGCTAATACATTTTAATGATATTTTTCAGACATTTTAAGACTAGCTCTGTACTTACTATTTTCTAAAATAGACTGCAGGAAAAAGTTCAAAGTGTGTAGTTCACAGTACTAAATTGAGAGGCAGAATTCAACTCTTTTGTAGTATCACAGCTTTAGGTTTCAGATTTTTTTTAAGATCCGGAATCCTACCTACTGGAGGGTCATTACATTCTAGTGCTAAAACAGCCATTCATAATTCAGATTATCTCATTTTAATCATTACTGAGGTTTATAATGAAAAACTATGGTGCTGCAAAACAAAACATTGGTCAACAGTAACAGTGAGGGACTAGAGGAATTACTGTACACTACTGACCATTTTTTCAATATCAAGCCTTACCTCTTTACACAAATTTTAACTTTTATTTTCCTTTTATTACACCATATAAAAATAATCTTAGTGCTGTAGCTCCCTTTACAACCTGATTACAGCTTTCTGAAGAAGACTGTAACACTTTGGCCACCTGAGGCCACAGAATCTTTTAGGACCCAATTAGAAATCTACTGCACTGAATGGAAAGACTTCTTTGACTTGACTTAGTCGAAGCATGGAGCTGCAAGAGATGTGGTATGGGATCTAGACTGATCCTGACTGTACACGAGCCTTTTTTCTCTGTAAGTCACCACAAAAAGCACCTTTGATTCAATCGCTCATGAATGTAAGAGAGAGAGCAGTATATAGACTGAAGAACAATGAAAGTGTCAGGATGTTTGGAAGTCAGTCATGCCTCTGATTTTTGTGTCAGTTGGCACTGCAAACCAACAGATCCTGACAGTCACCTCCTGCCTGCTCCTTGCCATATTTGCTTCAGGAATTATTCAGCCCATAAACACAGAAGACCAGGAGGAGGAGAATAGCACAGAGTGAAATAGTTCCTGCTCTGTCATTTGCACTGGAATAATAACAAAACTTAGCTGAGCAGGGGGAGACCAGACTTTCAGCAGCTTTTGGTGAAGAAAGCTACCAAGACGACAGGAAAACTGCTGCCTAGAAAATATATTCTATTCAGAGTTTAGGAAAGGTAACAAAAAGTGTAGAAGACAATAGCTGAAATGCCTGCTTTGGCACTATGAAACATAAAGGGCATTTGTTATTGATTTTACAGAAAAAAAAACCCCTCAGGATCACATCTTGTTCACATTTATTCTAGGAAAATTCCAACAACTTTTGGAGGAATAAAACTAGTTCTTTTCCAGGGAAATGTTCCATGATTCTATAAAAACTGAGGATTTCAGTAAGTATGGTTTCACTTCAGTAGGTTTTATAGCAGATATATGATTTTTTAAAGAATCTTATTTTTTTCATTTTCTATAAAATGGTCAAAAATCAGTGAGACACCATTATATACATAAACACAGACAGGATCCAACCTTGTGTTTTAATTCAAATCAGTATTTTAAAAGCCATCTATATGGTTTCTAAAGAGAAGAAAAATACATGTATACTTTCAAAACATTAAAATACACTCTTGAGATGAAAATTTGCCAACTCAGTTCTTGTAAGGTTTCCTCAACTCCCATTGAAATCAAAGGGGCATGTGCTTAAACACCGTCCAGGGGAGAGACGTTTTCCTGAATTAGTCATAATGAAAAAGAAATCATTTTGGTCTACTTCCCGGTATTCCCCTAGAGTCACAGTTTTTATATTTCCCTCCCAACTGTAATCTGGGTGAGATTTTGTGCCTGGAGTTTTTGAGCTATAAGGTTTTGTAGTCAGTAAAGCCTACTTCTGCTTGGCACAAACTCCTGCTTTGCCAGATTTGTCCTAAAGAAGGAAAAAAAGAACTCTGCCACAACACTAGAAATAATGTTTTCAAGAGACCATGTGCGTATGCATGCGTGAATCACCCTGAAAGAGAGCAGTTGATGTTTCTAAGTAAATTTTTTAGCCTCTGTGTACCAGCTATAAGGTGGGAAATCTAATTCATTAACAAAAATACAGCATTCCTAGAATGAATGATACAGGAACAGTACTGCCACCTTGCTGGAGGAACAAAATAATGTGACTTATGTTTCTCTACATTGTTTGGATAGCCTGGAATTGTCACAATTAAGTATGGTAATAATCTGGTAATTAACAGGAATTTCTTTTATCACTGTGAAAATAGCATTACAGAAGCAGCACTGACCTATAATTTTTTTCACAAGTTCTGCAGTTATTGTCACTATATTTCCAATTACCCTTGCAGTCACCCAAACTATTTCAGAGCAGTTACTGACATGATGCCAAAGCACCCCGGATCATCTTATTTTCTTGATCAACTGATTAAAAGGTCAGAACCGTCAAAAAAATTTAGCCATGATGTGACAAGCATGGCACATTGAGGAGTTAATTAGAACTATCATCTGCCACTTGATAACTTTGGGGAATATAAATGTATGTAAATAGGCAGAATTTAAAAAAAAGAAAACAAGGTTGTTATCACTGTAGACTGCTCATCTGTAATTAAAACTGTAATTTAAAAATACAGCAAAAAGTAAAGATGTTGAACAAAATGCAAAGCAACTACATTTGTTGCTTGACCTGTCTATTAATTGCTATCACCATCAGTGTTTTATGTGCCTCCTCCACATCAGAGGGGAGAATGAAGTCTTAGAGGTTCAGGGAGTAGCTGGTGGCAGTTTTAGTTTGATCCTGGATTTCTCATTCCTTTTCTTCCATCCCTGTGCAGCACGTAAATGCCATTTCACATAACTGCTTGCAGAGCAGTGACCCGGGAGCATCTTTGTTGGAGCAGGTGTTGGAGGCTGGGCCCAAAGGTGGGTGACAAGGCTGTGTTGTCTCCTTCCCACTGGAGGTACAGAGGGGCAGGCATATCAGGAACTGAAGGACCACACACCTCCGCATGGTCCCTTGGGAACTATAGAGAACAGATAAAAGTTAATGTATCCCCAAATCCAGAAAAGAGAAAACTGTATTGTTGGCTAAAACTGCCTTTCCTTCTCCCCTGCCCATTTTCTCTGCCAACGACAGCTAAACAAGGACAGGTCTCCTGATTGCAGTAGCAACTAAAGAATGAATAAACAGTTTCTGCTGAGGGGGGTTCATGGCAGCACTGTCAAAGCCGTGTGGCTGTTGTCATCTAGACAATCTACCCTTTTGAAACTTTTTTCAGTGTCCACAAGACTGTTTTAATACTTTAGAAAAAGGTAATCAAATACTAAAGGTTTGTATTCTCCTAGAAATTGATCTTCCTGCCAGTCATTTGGAGAGAAAGTGCTGCCTAAAAAGGAGCTGATGGGGACATCAGAAAAGACCATAAAGTGTTCCATCAGCTAATCCACATGAGTGGAATTAAATACTCAGTACAGATGTTTGTGGGTGAACATGTAGCAGGAGAAAGTAGTAGCAAGAAGAACAGAAATGGTACATAAACAAAAGGTCTGAGTCATGCTTCTTTTGTTTTTAAAAGGTTCCAGTTTCATCACTTTGTCAACTCCTTGCCTTTGCACTTTTCCACCCCAATTCTTTCTCTCTTCCCACTTGCTTCCTCTGTTCCCCTCTCCACTTTTCTTTGTTGTGCTTTTTCATCTGGAAAGCCACATGATGCTCAGCACTTGCCTGTGAATCCCTGGCTAGGACCCCAAGCTGTCTCCAGCCCTGCAACCTGAAGGGTTCTACTTTAAACATGCTCAGCAGGTAGCTTTGGAGATTGCGTGGCTCCAAGGGACCCTCCCAGTACCGGTGCCAATGAATATTAACATTTAATATGGCATGTACGCTATCGAAATATGTTATGCCTATAAAATCTATAATAGTATGTTTGCAGTTTCAACTGCCAGGCTTGACGTAACAAGATGAAGAGATTCAGTGCTTGTAAAGTTAAAGTGATTGGGTATTAGCTGGACTTAGCAATCCTATGCCTGTGATTTTGCTATGTATGCATAGGTTGACTTCATATACCTTCTTTCAAGCACTTCTTCTGCAGCCTGTGCTTCTTCATTCAAACTCCTTAAAGGCTGCTATGGCCACCTTAAATACCAAGACTTGTTAAAAAACCTGTAACTCATGGCTAGCTTCATAGCTGTCGCATTCCAAGGTAGTCCCATTTTATGAAATGCAGGCCTGTAGTGTTTGTGTTTGGACTTTTCAGACGCTTTTAAGATATAGATCATCTTTTAATACAAGTTGTCTTGCCAACCCTTCTCCTCCCCTACACGGCCACATAGACCAGACCTTCCATTTAGAAATGGCAAAATGTTTTTTAAGAGCTGTTTTTAAAAAAGAAAAAATTACCTATAAAAAACCTGCTGCATTTCATGAAAATGAGAAAGAGCTGGAAGTATGTAGTCCTCCAGATCTCAGCAAGTCCTGGACACTGCTCTGTAAGCCATGTGGAGCATCCCTGACTTAATTTTATCAACAATGAGAGTTGATTTTCCAGAAGAAATTCCTTTCAAGAAAGAAAATGTTAAGCCATTTGGTCTCAGTTCTTATCTACAGCGATGAAGTTTTATGTTGCCCTCTGTCTCCAAAGCCAGCAATGCTAGCCAGGAGAGGAGTTATCCATGAGTGGGAGGTATTCACCAGGGAGGCTTAAATCACCCAAGTAGTAGCTTTCACCTCCTGTGTCCTGAGCCATTTCTGGAAAAATTCTGTTCCTGGCAATCCTGGTGTGTTGTATGGGCCCAGCAAGGCTGATTGCTGATGTTGTAGATTAGAACAGCCATTACACTTCTCTAATTCATGCTAGTTTCCTAGCAGCCCCTGGAGCAAGAAGTCACAGTACTAACTGGACTGAGCACTTCTTTTTCCTTTGAGCGTTTCTTTGCATTTGCTGAACAGGCTATGCTGGATTTGTGCTTTGTCTCATCCCAGTTAACCATATCTCCAGAGAAGCCAAAAAAATTACATCAGTGAGACATGAACCAGGATATTTGNTATGAGGGTCACTCTCTAAGAATGCAAATACACAGTGCTACGTAACAAATGAGTTTAGGGAGCTGAAGTGCGGTTCTCATTGAACTTCACATACAGGGTTACCCGAGTTCTTTTATCTATGACGCCTTATACATTTCCTCTCATCGATTTTTCACCCTTCCCAGCAAGACATGGGGTTTGCCCCTGATTTTCCTTTGTGGAACTGAAAACATGAAACTGGGGAAAAAACCTGGTTGTTGGACAAGGTAATAATGAATCTCAATATTGCAGTATCCCATTGAGTGTATTGATTACTACTACTTCCCATTCACTGTAGAATGTCACACAATGGCTGTTACAGTTTTCACAACTCTCAGTGTAATTATACGGTCTTTGAGCTTTCAAATACAACAAAATTTTAGTGGCAGTTACCCTATTATAATAGCCCTTTTTATTTGCTTCAGGATGTAAATTCTGTACTTCTTGATCAAAGGACACTTTCTATTACATTTCAGAGAGCAGTGGGTTACGTAGGAGGTAGTTCTTATTCCTGAAAACAATCTTTATTTGCAGAAATATAACTTTCTTATGAGGTCTCTGATGTCACAGACCTTGTATGAACTTTGCACAGTTTAGGGAATTAATTTCAGAGGAGAAGTTAAATTAAAAGAAACATGATCAAATAGTTAAAATGTAAAACTTAGCTCACAGCTCTTGCATTTATGATAGGGGCCCCATATTTGCAATCTGTAAATGAGTCATGACATGTCTGTGCCTCAGTTTCTTGATCTGTAGTGAAGAAGTCAAAGGTAA
>WAAD01032394.1:0-25643 GCA_013389945.1 Fregata magnificens | reverse complement strand
TCGGTTCTTTGAATGTCTTAAGTCTATGACACTGCAGTTAAATGTTTGTAGATTTCAGTCTGAAAATCTAAACAGATTGTCAAATTTTAGTAAATTCAAGCAAGTTCAGGGATGAACCTTCCAACAGAGAACTGAGGATATATAGAGGCAACATGTACTGGTTACTGAGGTCTAAGTAAGTAACTATATTGAGGTCTGTACAACAGGAAATGGTAATTCAACTTCAATATTGCACAGTATTTTCATGCCTTACTTAGAGCAAGTTATACCAAATAACTGATATACATAGCACCTAACACTGCAACAGAAATCAATACAGATTTAAACAAAGTTAACATCTTACATTAGTTGTCCCTTTTGGAAGTTATATCACCATCATATTCTAAAAATCGGACGCTTATCAAACTAAAGAAAAGCTGTCACAACATTCAAAATGCTGACGGAACCGTAAACATGTGCCACAGTTGATAAAAATACTTACACTTTGACAACATACCAATGACTTAGAGATACAAACATCTCTACCTTCCTGGGCTATTTTCTTTCTTTGTCTTTTCTTGGCAATTTGAAGAAAATTTTGCAGATGCAACAAACTGGCTAGTCAAATAGAGTGGCTAAAAATCACTGAAGGTTTAATTTAAGCACTTGAAATACCAGTACATGTACAAAGGAAAACAAAAAGATAGTGTAAAAATCAAAAAAGCATATTTAAATATAAACTTCTGCCAAATTTTCACTAGCCTCTGATGATTTCCTTAAAAAGAAATCACACCTGGTATGTTATGATGAAAGTCATTCATATGCAGAGAGAGCAGTCATTTCCATGGGATAAACCCCACTGCTCATGAGCAGCATTTACACATCAAGTGCAAGTGGATGCCACTGAAGAGCCGAGCTTTGTTCTGAAGAAGCACAAATTCATTGGGTGCCTCAATCCCTTTTTTCCCTTCTCTTTGTGTATCAGATTGGTTGGCAGGAAGCAAGTTTGGACAAGCAAGTAATATGATGTGCTTGTTTTCATCTTTTCTATCTTTGTTCTATCTTAAGACTTGCCAAGGTGGTTATTACTTATGTTAATTTAATTTATATGCCATCTAAAGTATGCAGATGACTCTGGGCAATAAATGTTACACAATCAGAGATCAAATTCCTCTGTCACACAGTTTATATTCGACTGCTGCTCCTTCTCTTCTTGGAAACAAAGTCAACATTGGACTGGCCAATAGCCTTGGCTAGCAGATATGCTGCCAGACTGATGCATGTGGGAACAAGGCCAGTAACTGTTCCAGTTTATCATCCGTCCTCTGCTGTCCCGCCATGCTGCTGTTATCTGGATCTCAGCCAGCTGAACCCAACCTCCCTTCATGATCTGTCAAAAGTACTGGAGGAGGGAGTTGCTTTTAGGACTGTACCTTAGGTGTGCTCAGAGAGGAGATATGCTGTGCAGAGTGGCTGTTGCCCAGACTCTTTCCTATTCATATGTAGAGCACCTACATGGGGAAACAATGTACCAACGCGGCTCTGCAAAGCTGGGTGAAACTTTTCAGCCCAATATTTTTTTCAGCAAAAAAAAAAGGGGGGAAAAAAAAGGACATTCAGCAACACTGAAATATTTTGTGAACCACTACCTGCTCTATCTGATGCTGTCAGCAATTTGTTTTAAAATGTCATTCATATTTATTCATATTGAAGGAAATACTCAGGCTGAATTGTGTCCTTTCAAGACGGACATCATAAGCTGTTAGATTTGAAATAAATTTTCATCCAACTTAATGACGTGCCAAATAATTTGAAAATTATTTTTTAAAAAATCCTATGAATATTTTTTTCATAATTTTACTGAGTTCTGCATACTTCATTACTTATGATACACAACTCAGAGTACCTAAGGGCCATTACCTGTACTGCAGACTCTATTAGTTACATTATAGATATGTATATGGATTTTTTATAAATCCATTAACATCATCAGCTGCAATAAAAGCAGCAAGCTTTATTATAATTATTAATTATTATTATTATCATTATAATTGTAATTGCCATAGTTATTATCCTTGAAAATCCCTTAAAAACACCTGTTTATTCTCTTTTTTGTCTTAGGTTAGGTTTACTGCTTTTAATTTGTGTTCTGTTGCTAACAGTTCTATTCCTAGCCAAAAAAATTACTGAAAAATCCCTCAAAGCTCACCTTCACATTCACATCTAAAAGTGCTAAATAAGATTAAAATAGTGTCTCTGAATCTAATGCTTCTTTGCATTCAGCTAAATGCACTTTTTAAAAACTCAGCCCACCAATATCTTATCATCGAATGTATGACTACCACACATATTTATAAATGTTTTATAAAAAAAAGTTAAGATTTTTAAAAGTCTGCTTTATTTTCTGAAAGATCCAGAATTAAATAATTTCTTGCCCTTAATGGATTTAGAGATATGATACTCATATTTGAAATACTGTGCTGGAATCAAAGAAGAATCTCTGCCCATATTTAGATGCAAAGACCCACTTTGTCCTTGACCGTAGCTACACTGAAGCTATAAGCAAGCAAGCAAAATATTAAAGGTGATCTGTAAAAGAAAAGAGTGCAAAGAAAATTTCAGTTGTGTGTTTGTGGGGAAGAATTAAGAATAGTTTTAAAACATTTTTTAAATTATTGCAAATTCTTCAGTTACATGAGAAAAATAATACCATAAGTGGTTTGTAAGAAAGACTAGAATGTACTGGCCAGATTTCAAAATTTCTCCTTCTACAAAATATTTTGACCTGCTCTCTGGAACTCTGTGTTACATTTACTAAAAGTATCAGGGAAAAGGCCATAGTGTGAGAATCTGCAAAATTCAACGAAAAATGGTGACATTAACAGAGTCTTGAGCAGCCATTTGAGCAGACGATTGTATATGACAAGTCAGTTCTGCCCCAAACTTCATCTAGACATTTGGAACAACCTTGTGAAGAAAATACTGCAGATGCAGCTATTTCTGTTCTTCCCAGTTTTGAACTAGACAGCCTGAGCTCCCAAATCAATACTTAAAAATTGAATGAGTTGTTTCATGCTGAGCAGGCTATCTCATTCAAATGAAAATCAAAGTTTATGTTAGTTAAGAAAAGGACTGCTTTGGAAAGGAAAAAAAAATTTCAGGTCTATCAAAATTAAGCTCGATCATCTGACTCTAAACAAATGTGGCTTTATTCTTCTGTGAGACAGGAATTCATTCCTGTGCCACAGAATGAGAGTATTTTTCCTCTGGATGACTGCAGGTACTCTAAACCTCTCTACAAAATCCCACAAGTTCCAGAAAGCCACAAACTGTGGACCTGATCACACAAGAAGTATATGAAGAGTAATAAAATTCAAGTTTAAGGCTGACATTCTCTTACAGATAGTAATTTATATAGAAATGTTTAATGTGAAGATAGTAGACTTTTTTCCCCTCTTGACAGTACTTTGGCATTGCTCTATTTCCTTTTTCTGTCATAATTTTGATATTATTTCAACTCAATGTTTATACTTGCACAAAGTAAAACTTGTGAACGCAGCGTGAATCAGATGAAAAAGCAAATAAAGATCCTCTTTAAACAAAGCTCAGTTAAATACAGTCAGAATTCTAAGTAGGTCTTTCTATAAAACATTTCATAAAAAATACAATAGAAACATAACGGCGAAGCTACACTTATTAAATACATTTGCTATATTTTGAAATTATAGTTCTACAAGACATGGATGTCACAGCTTAGCTAAAATCAAGATTATACTTTTGGAAAGGAATAAATTCTCCTAAACCTCATGCTACCTATATATTTGAAATAGCCCAAAGTACAGCTATTACTGCAGTAATATGTCTGTTAAAAATTCTAGGGAGAAAGTGCAAATAAACAGAAAAGCAAATGAATACTTTTGAGTACAAGTCAACCAAATACATAACAGGAGACAAAGTCAAAATTTATATTTCAGGAAAAAGGAAGAGAGCCACATTTACTACTAACTCATCAGAGCGGCGGGACTTTGTTTGAAAATACTAGCCCTTATTAGGAAATGTTTTGGAAGATGAGTAACTGGAACTGAATTATGTTTCTATTAAGGGTAGTGAATTCCTCAGCTAGGCGGCAACAGTAAATAAAAGAGAACACGCTTACATTCACTCAATAGTTTCAAAGAATTAAGTATCATTACTAGAACAAAGAGTTCCTCTTACAAAAATAAACAGGTCTTTTTCTTTGTTTTTAATATTATTCTTCATCCATTTGTTCACTTCCCCCCCTCCTGCTGTAGAAACATGCGGGTGCATGCGGGATTGATATGAAGATTTTGCTGGGTTCAGGGGGGTGCTCTTTGCGGCCAGGGTGTCGGGTTTAGAGCCCAGATCCTGTCACCATCCCTAAGGCACCCTTACCATCCCTGCTGCTGCACTATAGACGTTTTTAGATTGGCTGAAAAGAGAAATCCATCTTAATGTCAGCCTCCCTCCATTCTTCTTTTTGTGCAACAGATCCATTGTCCTCATAGATCACGACAACTATGCAAAGCAAGCTCTAATGGCCTGCTCTGGGAAAAATAACAACCTGGATAGGAAAGACTCTCACGGAGATAATACTGAACAGCCAAACAAGGCTAATGAGCGAGCTGCAGGATGAACCACTACACTTCTGCTAGGCTGCAGAAAGTTACTTTTCAAATACACACAGTCCAACAATAAGGAAAAGATTTGCGAAGTGTGCAGACTTAAGATAACAAAATGGAGGTATCTGTGGGCAAGGAAGCTCATGTGTAAATGCTAAGTGTTCTTGTGCAAATAAATGCCCAATGCAAGCAAATAGTTGGAAATGCTCCTCTACAACACAGTGAACAACAGGTGAATTACAGAAGACTAAACAAAACCTGTGGGGTAACTGTATAGCTGTAAAACTTATGGCAATTCTGACTTCCAAGATAATTTTCTGAACCTACCATTAGAAAATTTGAGATCTTGTAGCATTTCATCTGGATGAACAGGAGATGGCAATACAAAAGAACAACATCAGAAAAGAAATCCTATGAAAACAGCAATGGGATATTATGCTAGATAAGAAACAAAAAAGGGTTGTTTCATCCCTAGCGTGCTAAATGCTTTGAGAGGTTTAAGATACCTCTCTCTCTGTTCTGACTGTTAGAAACTTTATTGTAATTTCGAGATAAATAAAAAATTTATTCATAACTAATTTATACCTGTTTGTTCTTACACCACAGTTTCCGATGGCATTGCCCTTCAGCTTCAGAAACTCTTCTGCCATTCTGATGTTTACTCATTGCATTCTTACAGAACAATCATATCCCTGTTCAACCTTCATCTTTATAGGCTGAACAAATCAGGCAATATATCATCCTTCAAGGTCTTGATTCCCACAAACACCCAGCATTCATTTTCTTGAATGCTGAGTGACCAGTATTCCAGATGAGCTGTCAGCTGTGCCTCAGTCAATGATGTTAACATTTTCTTAGCTCTCCAAGGAAACACCTTGCCTGATGCAGCCAGGATAGCATTTGCCTTTTCCCTGGCCAGATCTTATACATAGCTTACATTCATCCTGTGATTTTTATTATACCCATGTCTTCCTCCTCCTCCTGTTTTTTTCTAGATGACAGCTCCCAGATTGCATCTGGAAATCTTCATTAGTCATTCTGAAAAGAATGATCTTGTAATCTGCATTATCACATTTTACCCAAGTTCTATTATTCTGGTTCTCAAGTTCATCAGTCCTTCCCTTCTATCACCTGGAAGTGACATACTTTCCAAATCAGCATATTCTAGCAGCATACACACTACATCTCATTAAAAGATTAACAAGCTCTGCCTGTAGTTTTTGTCTTAGAAACTCAGCCAGTAAGCACACTCTGGCTCTTGTTTTAGTAAAACCAGCTGATGCCTCCCTCCTAAACAGTTTCTTCCTGACATCTAGTATTCGTTACTGATCTCCATGCTTTCCATCCAGCCTAATAATAATAGATGACTTATTGAAGTCTAGATAAAATAAATCTTTTGAACTTTTGTCTAGCACTCCGGTTTCTTACGAAATAAATGTAATTTTTTAAATAAGCACAATTTCTTCACTACAGTAATAAAAAAATAAACTGAGAGGTTATGAGGTAAAAGAAACATGCTCAGAAATGCATCCTTGTCATTGTTTATAATTGAGACTCAATCAATCAAAATGAAACGTGGAAAAAAAAAAGCCTGACCACTGCAAGAAAAGGTTGTCAAGACCCTTGTAAAAAAGTAACAAAATTATGGAAAGAAGCAATAGCTTTCTCAAGAAAGACAACAAACAACCAGTCCTAATCCCAAAGGCCTCCACCCTCCAGCATATTTTATTTCTGATTTATTACCTGCTTTATCTGTCTGTACTATCTAGACCTGTAAGAAATCTCTTGTTGAATCATAAAATTACTACAAGGATGGACAGAAAATTATCCCTGCTGGCATTACTAAACAAAGACTGCGAAAATGAAAAACTGAGATTTTTTTTTCCTAGCAGCATCTACTCTGAAATGATGTAGCTCCGAGCCTGGAAGATTGCTTTACTCTGCTTAATTTCCATGTTTCCCAGGCAGTGTTATTTTTACCACAGCATAGTGGTGCTTGCTAACAGTCACTAAGTACCTCCCGTGAACCATCATATTCTCCACCACTGGATGAGATTTTGGGTAATGGATGGGGTTGTCTTTTCTAAATGTTTACCTAAACTTCACTCATCCAACAAAACCATGAGAGAAGGCCTTCTTAAGATCTGTCTTAGAAAGTGAAATGTGGGGCAGTCAACCAGATGAAGAATAAGTGTTCTTAAAGCTAGAGCGAGCACACAAAAGGAGCACAGCTGTACTGTGGAGTACAAGATTATCAGGACTTCACTGCTCAACAACAATTTTCTCATTTAAATGACAGTATCTTTTCTGAAATCAGGAATTTGGAATTTAATCCAAAAGAACATACAGAAAGCCACTTCTTTAATGGGAAAATTACAGGAAATTACAGAAAATATACTGTAGCAGGGAATTCCATGTGAGGACATGTGCAATTTTTACATAGGGAAATACGTTATAAGATTCTCACGTGGTTTTGCTCAGGTTGCCAGTTACTTCCTGACTGAAGCAGTCAGACACTTAAAGACTCCTTCCAAGTATCCAGTTCACAGATGCACATAAGTGAACAGAGTCTTTTTTCACTCTGGTTTCACCTTGTGACAATACTCGATTTCAGCTCCACTTCATGGTACGTAACCTGTCTCTGAAACATTAATGCCTATGGCTTCATTTCAGGTTGTTGACATTAAACTTCACAAACAGGAGATGGACAGCAAATAACTTTGGTTCTTACATAGAAATATCTCATTGTGGTTCATACCATAAACATGGCAAGGTATTTCCATTTAGAAAAATGACCTGATATCAGTGTAATGTGAGACTGGACAAGCTCCCCGTTCTTCCAAGCTCCTTAGCTCTCCTTCTCTGCATCTTTTCTGCTCTCATCTGTTTTGAGCCAGTAATGGAAACAATACACAATATCCCAGGCAAAGTCTCACCTTTATCTTATATGAGATCACTAATGTTTCTCAAGCAATGTCAATGGAAAACTAGTCAGATACTGACATTAATGGTGTTCAGCACTTTGGAAAATAAAAGTAGTCTCAAAGAGCTCATATTCAGAAAAAATAAAACCCATGTCTCAAAAGGCTCACCAGTTGCATCTCTGGTAGTTTTGTTCATATTTATCTCAAAGCTGGTATTTTCAGTCTTTCTATCTGTACTGGTTATCATGTTTTGGATATCTTAATCAAGTAAACACTCCCAAATTATTTTGCAATTCCTTTTAAACTCTTACTCTCAATGCTTTTGACAGAAAAATTGGCCTCCATTAGAAGTGGCTAAAGAATGAAAATCTTCTAAGTAAGTCCTTCAACAAAACAAACAAAAACACAGCCAGCCATCCTGTCCATTTGCCTTAAAGAGAAAAATCTGTCTTGCTGACCCAGCAGGCAATTGCATCAGACTGAATACATCATAAGATGTGACACTATCAAATCTCTAATAGCAAGATGGTGAAGATACAGTGTCAGAATGGTTGCAAAGCACTGTTAGCATTTAAAAAGAACAAGAAAAGTGTGCTCCTACTAGCAGACAACCTTTCTGAATCCCTGTCTGCTGACAAGGGGTTAGAAAGCAAAAGGGAGGAATCCTTTTGCCTTCTTAAGGCACGCCTCTGCATGTAGCAGGAGAACTGAGAGGGATCCAGGGATGGGAATACTTCTGTTTATCTGAGATTGAGCTTTTCCTTTTCTCCAGAACTCATCTCGCTGGTGATAGCCCTATCATTACCTCCATCCACTTTGAAATGCATTATTATGTCTCTATTTATGGTATAAATTCTGTAGTAAAACTCTTTCCTCCTATGGCAGCAGTTTTTATCTTTTTCAAAACAAACCCAGAACCCCAAATCAAAATGGAGTATGATCAATAGTGCCCTCAGTCACTCATTGGTCGGGAAACCATAATATAAGAGTATCTGTAAGGGAATAGAGTGTTGTATCACAAAATCAAGACAACAGATGTTGGTTTCCTATCACAATCTATTTTCCTCTCATTTTCCTATGATATAAAGTTTAGTTGCTGTAATTATTTAGAAAATCTGCGGTTATATATTTATTTGGTATATATGTATATATTTATTTACAAAAATTAGGCTGGCAAAGAAAGCTAGAAAAGTCGGATTATAACGAAAATTGTACAGAATATGCCTGGAGCTATTTTCGTTCTTCTGTGGTCTTTCTGGGGGTTTTCCTTCTTTTTTTTTGTTCCTTTTTCTTTTCTTTTCTTCTTTTTAACTGTGATAATATAAGCAGAGCTGGATTTTGATTAGGAATACTGCCAGAAGATTACAAGCTTTTTTTGATGAACTATAAAATCTATCCAATTTGTGGGCACAATGAACAAACCATAGTAAGTAAGGATTTTGTTATTTCAATGAACAGTTACTAAAAGTATTATGAAATCTTAAACAAAATCAAAAGGAAAGTGCAGCAAAAATANACACTGAACAAGGGTGCAAAAAATAATGTGATTACTGGTCCTTCTAAAGCTAACATGCAAGTGGATCTGCCCCATATATGCAAAGAGGTCCATGTGTGTATATATAGACACATAAATGCATGCACAGGCTCACACACACACACTCCTTTTTCAATTGAAAAGAAAATCAACTCTTAGAAATAATTAGCTACCTAGTAGCAGTTTCATACACACCACTTCTATTTTTATATAAGAGTAAACCTGCACAGTATGCTAAAAGCAAGAATTATCTACAAAAAGTCAAATTCAGCTCTTATTGATCATCTCTTCAAATGAAAAAAGGCAAGATGGAAGTTAATTTTACTGGTTCTGAAGATAGTAGTAAACTAGAATTTCAGATCTACATGTTCCACAAAAATATGGAACCTCCGATTTTCAAGAAATATCTGACCTTTTGTTTTATTTCTGATCATCTATTTTGAGTTTTCAGAAACAAATAACTATATATGTCATGCATACCTGACTTAGAATCATGCAACTCATAGGAAAAAAAAAATTGAACTGACCAATTCAGGAAAAACTATGGAGGCTACACATATATTTCTGTATTTTTTATACTTCCTTTAAAATAATACATGCTCTGTGTCAACAGCACACCTTCAGTTACTGAAGATCTGTAGCAGAAGTTCATACCTAGCACCACTTTTTGGAGGCCCATACACATCCACGCCAGTTTTAAAACTTCAGAATTTGGTTATTAGAACTGGTTTTCACATCATCAATTTTACGGACCTAGTTTATATTATATTCTCAAAACAGATTTTTTTTTTTTTAGTTCTCAGTAGTGGCTCCCTGATTTAGGGTATGAGTATTTAGTCTCCAGCAATGGATTTTCTTTGGAAAACCTACCAAGTCTCACGTATATATTGTTCTAAAAAACGCATTAATTCAACTCACTGACTTCTGACATAATTTAACTAGCAAAATAGTGACTGACAAAACATGCCAGTTTTTATTTGCTCTGCTTATAACACAGGTAGTACTGTTTGCCTGAGCCACAGTAAGGCAAAGTAAGGATCATTCTCAACTCTGTTTTACAATCATGAAGAACACATAATCATACTTTTCATATGTGATTTGCTGTTTGAGTTTCATTATAACTTTAGGTGCTCCATTCCTTGCAAAATCCCTATTGTTTTGAAATTTACACCAAGGAAAATTTGGAGAGCTACAGTATCTTTCCATGGGAAAGAGTGGAACATCTGAGCTTTAAATAGATAATGCTGAGAAGTGTTTGGAAGTCACAGTTTAGATTTTAAGCTATTTACTAACTTCACCGAGAAGAGTGAGTTAGGGCTCATGCAAGGCAAATCATCCTGTGTGTGGTAGCCCCCTGTGCCTTCCTCTTAGGCATACAGCCCTGGTTCCTGGTCAGAGCTGGATTACTGAGTAAGATAGAGCAAAGATTTGCTCTGTCACAGCAATTCCTATTTCAGTCAGATTTAGTAGCTAGAAAGGAACGCCAGATCAAACCACAAAAACATCCTGTAAAATACTTAAAATATTTTGTTCTTTATAGTAAGTAGAGTAAAACATCAACTTAAAATCCTTTCTATAATACAATACCACCTTCTATTACTTTAAGAGCATGTCATTGATTCTGACGCATCTAAAATAACATCTTACTCTATACAACTATCTATATTGTAGTCTAATACTCAGGCAGAGTGCATTTTTGAGCAACACAATATTAATTACAATTCTGGGCTTCAAATACGCCTACTACATCTATCATTTGGTCCAACTCCATGATTATATGCTTTCTGGCTTAAAATTCATAAATGAGTAGTGTAGAAAAGTATTACGATCTTTTTGTTAAAGCTGACCAAGCTTTACATTTTGAAAGAATCAGTCTACTGCTCATCTGGCAATAAAAGAAAACCAAGGGAAAGGGGTGAGACATTTGATGATATAAATAACCAATATTGTTACTTACCTTAGTTTAGATTACCCTGACTATGTGAGAGGAGTGCTGCAATATGCGTGCATTCTATGCTAGGCTGAAGCTTTTCCTTTTTCTTTTCCTTCTCTTAGTAAGAAAGAACCCTTAGGGTCAGGTTCTGCTCCCACTGAAGACAAGAGCAAAAGTCTTCACCAGGGTTCAATAGGAGCAGGACAGGGACTTTAAAACACTTTTTTTTTCCCTTTTGTATCTTTCTGTATGAGCTTTTGTTCCTTCAGGCTGTGCAGATATGAAGCTTTTAAGATTTCTGAAGTCACAATAAAGAGTTGGAAGTCTTATGTTCCTAATGAAGCATCATGCTGTCATCTAATTTATCTGAAATCACTGACCCCAATTTACCAGTGTTGTTTTTAAGGAAAAAATATTGGATTTACTCTTGACCGAGAAATCAAAGGTAGTTTTTAAAAAACATATTTTTTGCCACTACAGGTACAACCTTTTACCCAAGTTACATAACTGCCATTCAGTTGCTCAGATTTCAATTCCCCCATTCGTACTCAACTCTTCTGCTAGAAGAAATTTCCTATACATAAAAAGCTGCTCTTAGCCAAACCATTATCCGCTGTTGATACCCACATATGTCTCTTTGCATTTCCTTGCCTACCTGTAAACAAGGCTTCTAAGAGATAAAAACATTTTTCACTGATCAGGACTGAAAGTCGTTATGGTACATATTCTAAAAGGCATTTGTATATTGTTTCTTGCAGATGCCTAATGATCAAAGAAAATTAATATCTCAAAAATTTTTTCACAGCTGGAAGCTCTCCTCTCCTGGGTGGTCTATATCCATATACATGTAACACAGATGCCACAGATGAAATAATGGTAAACCATGTTTGGTGAAAGTCCTGTTTCCGAAGAGCGTGTGTCTCACTCACCTGTTTGGCTAAGTTGAGATGTGCTTCTGCTCCTTCGAGACACTATGGCAACCACTTTGGCACTAAGGCTGGAACGCCTTTTCTTCCCACCTGTTCCAACCGTGCCGACAGCCGTGTCTGACTGACTCCCGTCATTGTGCTCCAGCTTATACATCTCTCCGCTCACACTTGTGCTCTTAGTGATTCTCCCTGAAGTCCCCATCCGTCTGCCTTGCATTTTAGGAGTAAATGTACTACAGTTACAAAGTAAAAACAAACATGTTAATTTGTCTGTGTAACAGCATTTCCAAAAGCCTTTTTTTTAATTAGTAAATTAATTTTAAGTCTTGATACATTTTCATTTATTTGGTTCACAAATAAAAGGTTAATTTGATGCTCCTTAGAGTATATATTTCCAGTATTATAATTTGTTCTTCATTTCTTCGAGGGAAATAAATAAAATTAACACTTTTCCATGTTTTTCAGAGTGACAGAGAGACACGCAACATTTAAAAGTCATGTGGAGCCTTCCTGTCTATATCCCCAGAATACAGAAAGCAATAAACCAGCAATTTTACGACCAAAGAAAATGAATATGGGCCAAGAGAATATACATAGATTAATACACATATCTTATCGGCACTGTTCACCAAAGCCTTAAAACCTAATAGATAAGAAGATATCATCTTCTATATTTTCATACTTCACAGGAAGAGATAATATGTAGTATTTTTTAGGTCTTCGCTCTCTCACTTCTTTAAAGGTAAATGCAATAATCACAGTATGAAGGCAAAATAATTTCGAGGCAAAAAAACCTAACAACCCACTAGAACTTTCATTGACTGACAGAAAGATGAATCGCTCTGTCAGTTCTGTTTGATTTTCTTTAGCTATTGCATTGCCTTTGAATGTTTCTATATGAATCCTTTTTCTGCTCCTGCACATAGAGGCCGGATAAAGTATTCAGAAACACTCTCTAGAGAACAATTTCAAATACACACAGGACATACAAATACACAGTCCTAACACTGCTACAACCAAGCGATGCCCTAGCTCTAATGGCAATACGAAGTTAGCTATCACTCCGCAGAGACCCAGAAATTTAAGCTGCAGCCTGACTCACTTCAGGTGTAGTTGTTAAATCAGCCTAGTACGTGGGAAATTCCTTGATCTTGCATTGCTGTTTAATAGACCTACTGGCAACGTACTAATTTTAAGTGATTTTTTTTCAATAATTCTGTATTTTGATGTCAAATTTTGAATTTATTTGTTGAGGGACAGTCCTGCAGTCTCTCCCAGAAGGTTCCCTTCCCAGCAGACATGATGGCCTGCTCCTTCCCCCACCACCCTAAAATAAGAAAGAGAGGGGTTAGAGACGCAGGCTTCTTTATCTCATGGCAAGTTTCAGACAGCTACGAAATCTTGCCAGGGAGAAATGAAGGGGTCTGTGGGAAAAGAGCTGACATCCTGTGACTTCTATGGATCTGTACGCTGCTTAAATCAGTCCTCTCCAAAGACAGATCCAGGAAAGTATAAAACGATGTATACCCAAATTATGTTTTACTGGCAGTTACTAGGATTTACTAATGTGTGACCGTTTGTAAGAGCAGATAAAAATAGACAATATTTTTTGAAGAAGAAGCTGGAAAAATCCTTGAACAGACAACACTTAATAGAAAGGTTATTATCAACCTCTGCATAGGCATTTAACTGTGTTCAGCACTTAGGATCTGCTCCTGTTAAGTTCAGATAAAAAAACAGCTACCACCTTCACACAGAACAAGGTGCTGTGATGCATTGAAGTACTCAAGAGCACATTTTAGTGGACCACCTGAGGAACACGGAACTTAAAATAGGTTCTCTCTTCTTCCCTCCTATCCCACTGCAACTTTAGTGACTGGCTTTTGCGTTTGCATGCCAAAAGTGGAAGGACATATGTATTTTGACGGTTCTATGTAAAATTCCTTTGTATTTTATTGTAGATCTCCCCCAGCACACACTCCCTCACATGTATGAGAGCGCGCGCGCGCGTGTGCGCGCACACACACACACATTCAATCATTCTAGGAAGAATTTTAACTGCACTTTTTGGTCATTTAAAAAAAACTCACAAAAAGACCATCTTCCATAAACAGTCAAGTATCAAGAAAAAGGTTTTGTGTAAGGCAAACTAGTTTCGTTCATTTAAAATTAATATAAAATTGAGAAAAAATGCCCTTAAATTCAAAATAGAGACCATTTTTCTTCAGTAAGATAAATATTAATTTCTTGGCTTTAATATAAATCATGTCCCTAATACAGTCCAGGTGTTTACTTCATAGGCTATATATACTGCTGCTTTTTAAAGTTGCAATGATCACTAAATAATATTTTTATTGTTGTTCACAGAATGCAATAACCTCAACTTTACAAAATATCTAACCTAGCATCTTCTTTTGTTTCAAGTAACATAGATTTCTTTCTTTCTTGGCCTCTCCACAAACACTGTAACATGGAAAATTATGAATCAGGATTGCCCATACACTAAGAACACAAGAGTCATGATTCTTCGAACAGCAAATTAATTTGAAAAAGCAGCGATGAACATCACAAAATTCATGCTGAAACTTCTGATAAAAATATTTTCCTACAATTTGAGAGGATTTAGTGAAGTTTCTTTTTCTTAATTTTGGGGCTGGATATTGGTCCATAGCTCTAGCACAGAATTGTGGCTATGGGCAGAAAATCTTAGGAAATGTTTTCTCTTTAAGAAGTGATGTTACTAACTTGCACACTTATCAAGAAAACCTTAAAACTAGAGATCAAATGTACAGTGTGATAATACTGTCTGAATATGCAATCAACCTGCATCATTACCTTGGAGTGCTGTCGCACAACCCCTGTATTCAAACAGAAACATCGATCCCTAATTCAGTATACCAGGGCTTGCCAACATCATTTCTACAACAGCCAGTTTCCAAATGCTGAGTCCCTTTTCCTCCTCTGCCCAGGAGACAAGGCCCCACACTCACGCTCATAGGGTGCTAGAAGGCAACACCACCGACTGGTTTGCTTCTCTGGAGGAGGAGACACTTTGCCATTTCAAGCAGAGGGCAGACCAAAAGTACCATCTGATACTTGCAGGGGGCAGAATCACACAGGCCTCATTTTCAGGGGTCCTACTTTCTGCTTTGATTAGACATGAATAATTCCTTTCCACATGGATAATTCCTTTCTACCAGCACTTGGAATTGGATTTCAGTGACTACTTCTGTGATGCTGATGACGCCCCCTACTCAAAGCTTTCTGTAGTCATTTTGTTCCCATTTTGAGCCATGGAGTTGTTGTCAGTTCTGGACCTCTTGAGTTTATGCATCAATACTTTAGTAGGAGAGAGGGAAGAAACTTAAAATACTCCTTTTGAGAGCATCTGTTGACATTTGAGCAATATCGACATGTACTATGCTGACATACTAATCTATAAACGTATCATTTACAGCAATAACATTTAATGAAGTATAAAATCTGCCATGCAATTAAAGAAATAATTGTTTATCATACTATTGACTTTGCTCTACTGAATTTCAAGTGTTTATGAATATAATAAATACTAATCTTATGATATTTTATGCCAGTCTTCACTTTTTTGTACAATGGAGCTGAAATGCTCTAATCTCACATTATTTAATAAGAGTTTAGGAGGCAATGATGTCTATCAACTGAGAAATAAGAATTGATAATATCGTAACTTCAGAAAAATTCAATTTTTGATGTATTAATTCCCTAATTCAAGGACTATGAATACTTTCTGAATAATAAATAAATTGCTTTTTCAAAGGCCCACATACATTTCAATTTTCATTCTTTGTGACAGGTGGAAGGACCTAGAAGATTCACCTTAATAAAAAAAAATTGAGATATTTAGAATTCAGATTCATCTTGCTCTTTTTTTACCTTGCAGATATCAAGTCCTACTTTCCTAGGAAATATGTTATAATGTACTTCTAGTACAAAATAGCTATTAGTTTGCTAGAAACAGGCTTAATGGGTTAGGATCAAGGATCAAATCCTACAGCTGTCCAATACTTCCCCTTGTCATAACTAAGCAAACAGATTAAGATTCCTTTGCGTTCACCTAATCCCTGGGCTAGTTTATTATTTGACATTAATTGGAACAGTATCAAAAGAACAGACATTTAAAATTCAGTCTTCTTATACCATCTAATTGAGTACCATTTAAACACAATATTTTTCCATTCCATTGCTGGCTGTCACTTGGAGAAATAGCTCCTAGCTCACACTGTTACTTTCATCAACATGCTTAGAGTTTAATTTATGAAGCACAAAGAAGCAAAAGACCTGCATGAACTTACATATGTCCTTTTGCACTTAACCCTTCTGATAATAACATACTTAAAATTTTATTTTCCTTTACTGAACTTGCTGGGATTATTGACACATTCATTTAAATGCAGATGCAAGTTTTTGCAGGCCTGTGGCTAAAATTGGTAAATTATTAAGTTATACTGTTGATTCAAACCTAGTTATCATAACACAATACATAAATACAGTTTTCAGTAGCAGGATAACTAAGAGTAAGGTATTTATCAGTATACTCCATTTATTTCTAAACGAAATAATTCACCACATGTTTATTTAAAACTATTTTACCATCTTTAGCAATTCTTTCAATGACTAGTTCAGCAAAAATCTTATGCTGTTTCTAATTACTGGCGTAACAACATCATCAATGTGTATATTAAGAATCATTACAGACAATCTATCTGTGCCTCTATTTTACTTCACAGGTATTTAGCATGGAAAAAGAGTCGCTTGATTGTTAATTTTTTTTTATTTTTTAATTGAAGTAAACCACTAAAGCCAAACCCCCTTTGACCCCAGAAGGAGCTGAGCCACTCCCCGCTCCCGGCCTCCCCGCAGCTGCCTTTCAGCACCGGGGTCACCCACTACCCCTGGCTCCCGCATCAGCTGGGAAGCCACTGCTCCCTTTACCAAGGGAAAAACGCTTACATTTTCCTGCCAAAAATTATACAGTTGAGATGGATCCTATCTAAAGTGGTATCTGTATTGCACAAGGCAAAATCAAGACTGTATTTACATGTCAGACATCAGAGTTGTGAAAGAAAGCACCACTCAGTTTTGGAAGCTGCCGCTACCTGAAAGTTGTATCTGTGGGAATGAAGAATGAACTAGTAAGATAAAAAACTTATTCAAAAAGTAGTTTGAGTTACAAGCTGCCATAAAAATTAACCTGGAGGTAAATTCTGTAAGATGAACACACTACAAGGACATTGTGGATTATACTTGCTTCTATTAAACTATAGCATACACAACTATATAGAACTGAAACAAAGCCAATTACATGTATTAAATCATTGTATATCTTTCTACATACAGATATCTAATACAAATATTCAAGATGCATAAAATTATACTGGACAAATTATTTGGATTGAGAAAATTAGTATATAGATATACACTCAGTATTTCTCAGTAACTACTTAAAATACCTGCCAATAGTACATATCACCTGAAAAAGAAAGATAGTAAAACACAGGAAGCTGGAACAAACTTTGCCCATAAACTCACCTATATAATATCTGGAAGTATATCCTTTTTGGGAAAAAATCTTAAGCGATTAGCCATTGCTAAAATTACAGTATTTCCTTCATTCTCTTAGACTTACTGATAATTTATAAAAAAATACTTTAGGTGTTTATTTTCATGATCACTCATTTTTACTCCATCCATTTTTCCAATAATGCAAGCCATGAGTAAATAAATAATCCCCTGTATTCCTTGCTGTATAGATGATATTTTAATATAAGCTCTTTCCACACAGTTGCAGTAACTTGAAGCTTTCGACAGAATCCCTGGCCTTCACCAGCACGAGCTAGTAAGCTTCCTTTCTCTTCTGCTGGCTGCAGAATCACGTACTAATTCATAGCCCCTATGGCACCCTTTTGCAATGAGGTAGCTCATGAATACTGATAACCTCCTAAACATGTAATAGTTGTGGACCAAAGGGAAGATGAGCACTCCTTTATAATGAGGAACATTACATTTCTAAAAATAAATTAAGTCTTGTTATTAGTATTATATGATAGATAATTAATAAATCCAAACTCTAAATTACCTATCCACAAATTGCTCTGCCAGTCTTAGAATATATAGCCATATTTACATATGATATACAACATTTGCTGCAAGATTAAGTACTGTACAATTTATGGTATTTCATAAATTAATTCAAACATGGTGCTTTACAAACCAAAGGACAAACACATATCCCATATTAAAATTCTCTCTAGTAAGTCAAGAGACTTTTTTAGACCATAAAGAAGTTAGTTGATTCAATGAAATAATAATTTTGTACATTCTGTACCAACTGGAATTACGTATTGATCTAACATGCACATCGATCATATATTAAATCCATGAAATGGCTATTAGAATCAGAAAAAAACTTGCTCCTCCTGTAAAGTCACTGTATCAGAGTCCTATTGCTGTATTAAGATAGTTGAAATTCAGTAACTCTTGTAAATTATATCTGTTCTTGGCAATATTCCTATATTGTAAAAAAGTGCTACTCAGTGACACAGATACTGCCTCTGGAATGACGAAGACCCAGCCCCATTTGTGTTCAATGTGTAAACTCTCACTGAGGTAAGGGTTGGGGAAAATTTCATTACAGAAGTCTGCTCTGGGAGCTTAACTGGTTAACATCCTACTTTGGCAGATCAGGAAATTTCCATATTGGAATATAATATCAAAACCCGTTTTGTGAAAATGCCTTTCTCGGTAACACACTGACCAGTGAATTGTGCAAGCTTCCCAGCTCTGACAGATCTCTATTTTTTAAACTTGTAAAACTAGCATTTCTCCATGAAATGAAAGAATAATAATTCAGAATCTAAGTCTGAATATTAGAAAAGATGAGCAGAGTTTAACTATTTTCTGAGAATGTTTCAGCAAGTTAATTTATATTCTCTGAAACAGGCAGAGCAGTTGTCTCTCTGTGCAGGAGCCCGTGTGTCTGCCTGTGCATACCCATGGCACTATCAGCGTGAAGTCAACTAATCACATGAATCATAAAATGACACCAACATGAAAGCAGTTAAGTTACTGCAGGGATGCTGCTCAGGGTTAAGTACTGCTGTTAATGCTGATGTGGACAGCCTAATGGGAATCAAAGGGCAAACAGCTCAGTTGACCCAAACTTGACTGCAAATAGCCAAGTATATATTAAGTTCTAGCGTACCAAACATAGCAAGCACGTAAATGTTAAATCTGTATTGAGAAAATAGGCATTGGGGGGGTGTGGGGTGTATAACAAATACAAAAATGTGGAGGTTTTTGTGCTCACCACTGAATGGAGGAAACTTTCTTCAGTGGCAAGAAAGCTGAATTCACCAGTTTTTCTTTCTTTGTGTAACATTCAGCAATAACATATTATTCTCCCTGTTACAACATGCTGTATTGCTTTTTCCCCTCCAAAGCACGAGGTACTGAAGTACCTGTGGTCTAACTGCTCTTTGTGTAAAAAGGGTACATCATTGATATGAAATAGATTGTTCACTGCTCCTTTACAAAAGTAAATAATAGCAACAGGCAATAGCCACAAAATAGGGAATGAAGAAGGAAAATCTGAAAGGCTAAATGGAACAGTGGAAGGACAGGACTAACAAAGAAAATACAGAAAACATTTTAAAAAAGATAAACTGAGATGAAGATAAAGCAAGTGAGAGCTACTGTGAGGTCTGAGCCATGGCTAAAACTATATTCCCACATTTCTTCATTCTAAAAATAGCATGTACTGCCTGTTAAAAATGTTAGTGTAATATTCTTATCCTAAAAGTTTATGAATGATATTTCATCTTAATAACTGCAATAATTAAATGAAAAACCAATTAAAAATATTTTTGTCTTTTTCAAATCATTAAGAAAGGCTGCTGGTAATGTGACAGTTTCTTTGAAAGAGGAAGCGTAATTAGATAATTAAAAATGCACAAGCAATGCTCCATAGTACATTTTTCATGTACAGATGTTCTGTAGGGATTAAAGACTCCATCTCCCTCCATCTCTGACAGACATATAAAGCAGTTTATGATGAAGGATTTGAAAAAATCATTATCTTTAGGTAATGAATAATTAGAACATTAATTACTCTGGCTTCACCTTGGTTTTGTACATAAATGACCTCAGAACCAGAAGTTTCCATCTGTAATATACTGTTGGGGGGTAAAAACGATACATTATATTTTTTAAGCAGCTTAGCTTAACTGTTTTCATATATCTTGCCTCCATGATAATAATTTGGAGGCTATTGCCCTCTATTTCACCCCCAAAAAGCAAAAGTTGTGACTCAGGTTACATCAGTGTGCTTGTCCTTGCCCCAAGAGAGATCACCTAAGAAGCAATATTAATTAATCCACCATACATGTTCAAAATGTTTCTCTCTTTAATGAAACTGAGAAGTGCACTAGTTCATGAAACAGTTTTGGTGTTCAGTTTTGAGCTGCAGTGATTTGAATAATCAGAAATAAAGTAGGATTGCCAATTTACTTCAAGTACTGCAGTGCATGTTTATACTGTGGAGATTTTAGATGCAAAATGCCAGTCAGTTATAATGTTACTGGCTTGCCTGTTAGTTAAATCTATTCTTCAAATTTGTCAAACATTAAAAATTTAGGTAGGAATTTTCCATGCCTGGTTTCTGCCCAAGGTTGAATTTCTTTTTATTTATTCTAAGTTTCAGCTGAAATACCAGGACAGATTGTCCAGTCCTTTTGGAGGAATTAAAAATAAAAAAAAAATCCATATTGTACTGTTGCATAATAAACAAATAAATAAATTCACTTCACTTTGAGAAGTATTTGTGGCTGGTCCCTGACTTAAAGATGCCAATGAGGTGATCCTTCCATCTGGCACAAACTGTTTTCTGTTCCTTTGAATATCTGTAAATTTGGTAAAACAACATCTTTAAGTCATAACTCTCATGTTAAGAGACTTCAGAGAGATCAACAGTTAAAATACCAGGAGACTTTCTAGTACAAAGCAGTGTTGCACTCACTCACAGCTCCTATTGCTAAGTAGATTGTACATTTCCTGAATATTACTATTTCACCTCAAGGCTAGAGGCAGAAAGTCAGTATTTCCCAGGAATTGCTTCTCTTGGCTACTCTGGATCTGGGAAAGTTAGCTGGACTGTCCAGGATGCAGGGAGGCTGCACCTTCTCTGTTGGCCATCAGGCGTGACCCAAGACAAAGTCATCTGATTGGAGTGCAAAAGAGAAGTGAGATGGACAATAATCCCTGGAAGGAAAGAGACTGGTTCATGGTGATACTGAAGTAGGAAGAAAATAAGAAAACTTGGGGAATAAATTCATCACTCTTTCCGAAGACAAAATGGTTCCTAAAAATTCCTGAGACTGAACACAAGCCTTTCCAACATACTACCACAAGTATTTATTATATTATGAGCCTCCCATGAGATGGTCAGTTTATCTTTTGTAGCAACAAAACACTCACTATCCCCTCACTTTTGCAGAGAAAGCACAGTGCTTCTTCATGTGCCATTCATGCTGTTTTGCATGGTGAACCCAGCAATCCTATAAACTGTGCAATCTTTTACTATGTAACTGGGTTAAACAAACCAGAATGTTAAAGAACCATGTATGTTTTTTGCTCCAAACTTTCCACACGATGAAGGGATTGAATCCACAGGATCAAGCCAGAGTAAACTCACATGCAACAGGCACCATATGATCACCAGTGAAGACATGTTTGAAGTGACTTGTCAATCATCACATAAAAGCTATGGGGCAGAGACATGAAGAGATTTATTTCCCAGAGCAGTAATTAACTAGCTGAGCCAGAAGACCATCCTTTCTCTTCCAACAATTCCCCCTCATTCTCTAAATGTGTTCTAGCTTCTGTAACAAAGAGAATTTGAGTTTTAAAGATGACCGACTATTTAATGTGTACTGTCTTCATTTATTCCTGGAACAGGCCCATATCATGCACTGTTTGAGGCAATTTCCATGGAGACAAATGTGAGACTAATTAAATGAGTATGCCTACACACAAAAAGGCCAGGCTTACACAGGCAGGCTCGGTTCTAGTATTTCCTATCTTGCAGCACTTAGCTTCACACTCTTCATATTCTTTTCATATAAATTTTGTGGAAGTTTTCTTTAGTAAGTATTCTTTATATTACATAAATTTCAATTTAGTGCTTTATGTCATTAAAAACCTTCACATGTAAGCAGTAGAGCTGATTTTTGGAGTATTTTATTCATATATGCAAGCAATAATCCTGCTATTTTTCAGTCCCTTTCTCCCGATTTTTTAAAAACATACATCAATCTAAGACCCATAAAATGGTTTTTGCTTTCCATTTTAGGGTACATTTTTAATCAGGTGAATTTTTATGAAAACACGTTTTATTCTAATATATCAAGACCTGAAGAGTGAACAGCCATAAACTTTACAAATCAGAACTGTTAAGTTTTTCTTTTCTGTTTTCAGTTGAAGTACTGTAGACTGAGGGGCTTTGGTGATTTTAAATTTATTCTGACAGCTCTTCAAGTCAATTTGCTGGTCATGCTTCCATTTCTGGTCATTATCAACTTTAGTAAGTGAAATTCAGTGAATTGCTTAGCCAGCCAAACTTTGTTAAAATTGTAGTTTTCTGACTTTCTGCTTCTGGTAATTTTTATTGATGAACTTAAAGATACTACTCTGGCTGAACTCTTATACTTCACTGTGCATGAATTTCTCTTCCAACTACTCATAAGGTACGTTATTTGGAGGCATGGAGACTAGCCATAAAATCACAGACTAATGCAAAAGATCACTCTCAAATCAAATTACTATATACTCTCTTCCAGCACTTGTTCAAAAGAAAACAGTCCATATCATTACTATTCTGTTACTATTCATAACTACTCTTGATACAAAGACATGAAGTAACACAGGGACCAAAAGCTTCCTGTAAACAAACTAGCTCTGGAGTGAGAAGCCACAAAGCTGCACTTAGTGGCACTGTGCCCAACCTCACAAGCCCCGAAAGGCAGGACTCCTGGTCTGAGCATAGCAAATTGCTGACATGAGATAATATGCTGGGATAAAGCTGTTGTATATGAATAGCTATATATGCATGATGTGATTATATCAACTGAAAAAGGGAATTAAACTGCAAAATATAGACAAATACTTTCAGATATTACGGCAGGGATTATCCAGAAGCAGCGTTATGTTCAGCACAGGCAGCATGATGGTACTTCAGTGCCAGAGTTGGTGGAAAAATCCCTTCCTTTTCTTCCCACTGTCTATTTCTATGAGTTTCTTATGCTGTGTTATGGTTTGGGTAACCTGTCCTCAGCTATATTCTTTCAGCTTTCTTAAATTCTGACCAGCTCACAAGTTTATTGCCAACATAACTTCATTTAGATCAGGAAGAATTTTACAGAATTTTAACTAAAGATACCCCTATCAAAAACATGTATCTTTTTAACTTAACAGCATTATACTAATAGCCAGAAACAAGAAGAGAGGATGTTATTGCATATACATCTATCTACGCATATATACAAACACATACAGATTATGTCAACCATGCCCCTATACAAAAACTGAGATAGAAGTAGACATACTCCCTACTTCTCAGACAGCTGGGAATGCAGACAAGACAACCAAGTCTTAAAGCTGCCCAATGCTAAAAAGGTTCCTAGAGAGGTTTTATCCCTACGGCTTTGCCTAAAAGTCTTGATCAGGCTTTTTGCTGCATAAATACTCACACTATTAGCATCCTGAATTTTTAAAAAGATGCTGCTTCATTTCTCAGATCTGATGACAGCTAGAACACAATTGCCCACATGTGTGAAGCTCTTTGTCTTTGCTAACCCCGCTATGGAATTTGCATTAGCCACAAGTTGCATTCTGCACTACATTAAAATTGTATTATCTTTCAAGACAATTTGGCAGTCATACCACTACTACTCCACACAGTTACACTGAAGACTGACAAGTTTTCCATCAGCTTGAACTTTTGGTGTGTGTAAAAAATTGAAGAGTAGTGTAATCGTTTAAAAGACCTCTCTGTATTGACAAGTATCAGTTACCCCTGTGGGGGGAAGCTGAATAAATGTATCAGTTTGTTAAGCACACACAAGAGTCAAATGCCCAGCCTGTAAATAAAAAGATGAACTAGTGTGCTTTTTAAACACAGATTTAAAATGTTAGCATTATGCTAATGTTTTCCAGACCATAATGTTCTAACTAATCACAAAAAATTTACTAATGCTTGTAAAAATGTATCACTATCTTGAATACAGGCTTGTTAAAGAGTTTCAAGTGCTATTTATCACACTCTCCTCTGAAAGTCAAATTATTTTTTGGCAGAAAAAAATTAGTGAACTTCATTTTTTTAACTCAGATATGAAATTTCTGAGCTTTTAGCTTTGTTTCCTGTGTTCCTATGCAATCCTTACAGCTTCTATCACTCATTCCCCCCCTGGCTCATGGCAGTGAATTTCAACCAGAACTGATCCACTGGGAAGGAGTTGAAGACACCAAGGTTTTACAAGTTTTGTGAAGTCTGATAACTAGGCAGATAAGAGCTACATTAAATAAGGTGCCCTGCTGAAGAAAGGCTGCTATACGATCTCAGTACTTATCTATTCTCTTTGGTCTGCCACATGACACTCTGGGTAGGGGAAGATCATGGAGATACAGTGGAGGAGGGAGGTGACTGCAGTGTGGGCTGCTAGGTTGTGACCCTCCACTAATTGGGTTGTTCCAAAATGTCTTGTATGCATGGTCTTTTCACTGCAATAAATATTAAAGTTGAATTGAGTTTGATTAATTTATTTTTATCAACCCTCCATGTTTTAGTTATTACTTATATATCTTTTGTGAGCACAGCACTAATGCAAACATGTACCAGGGACACACACATGTACTTAGGGATGCAACACACAGTGCAAATGAGCATACTAAATGTGGAAGGACTACATCTAAAAACTGGTTGAACCTAGTACCCGCTGTTGATGGTCTTGATTTCATCTCCTTTTTATCTTGCAGTAGGAGTTTGACTAGCAACTATGGAGTGGGTAAGTTTCATTGATGATTTTGAAGCATCCTATGCTTTCAAAAATATTGCTGCTTATACTGCTACCCCATATGCCATTCTCTGCATTATTAATAGTGAGAGGCTCTTTGGATTGAACAAATGCTAACACCAGTCACATAGTAAAATGTTAATTTAAACATCCCATTTTTAAATAAAGACTTTGCAATGGAAAATTCCAACATGAAAAGGAATCTTCTGAAAACATAGCAGACATATGGCTATGAATCCAGTGAAGGCTTTTATTGTTTATTTTTAATAGTAAGACCCATGGAAATTCTTCAGTCTGCCAGCAGCACTGGCTACATTATGGATGCTCCCGTTCTAGCTATGGGAGGGACGATGTTCTCCACTGCAATATCAACTACTTAATCTCACTCAGTATTTAAACATTTTGAGATCCCATTTCACCAGGGAATCCCAGCAATTTGAGCTCTGTAATACTGCCTCGAACCAAAAACTCCTTTCCTTCCATTAAGAGGAAACTGGCCTCAACACTAGGTGAAACTGGGCTGTTAACTCATAGTGTTTCTGTTTTGATGACTCTCTGAGCTGGATGTCTGATCTGCCTCTGCAAAACTCCCTCCTTCCTT
>WAAD01032387.1:1421-12247 GCA_013389945.1 Fregata magnificens | reverse complement strand
GCTATGAGCAAAGATATCCTTGACAGATCAGGTTCCCAGCAAAAGATGGTAATCATACCTCTGAATCCAGATATATTTGACCAAAACATGCCAAAGACTTAGACTGCAAAGAGAAGGAGGAATCATTGCCTCTAACTGTCTTAATAACACATAATTTCCCAGATAAATGCACAAATTTCTGTTCAAGGCTATTTTCAACACAATTCATTTTTCTGTTCTGTTTCTTTCTTCTTTTCTTTCCTGAATTTTCAAAATACCCTCAAAACAGTCTTAAGCTTTTTAGTGAGTAAGCAGCTATGGAGCTGCTGTTGCTCTACATGATCAACGTACATGATACAATATACCCTTTATCTCAGTGCCCTTCTCCTTCATATATCTCTTTCTGGAGAAGTTTTTCGTGATTTCTGCGATTCACTAAGAGTTTTTCCCAAAGCTATAATTTCATTTAATCTTTGACAATAGTTATATGAGGTGATAACATTTGTAGATTGTATTTTATGTTCTTTACATATTCTACTCTGTGCTTTAAAGACATATTGCATATCTAGGGCCTAGGTTTTGCCCCTCTTGATACTTTTACCCATATGTATATACCTGCATCACAAAGGATTTTTGCACAGGTGCTGGCAAGCACTCTGTGAGTTGACCTAAAAAAGCTACAGCTAACAGAATCACAGAATCACAGAATGGTTGGGGTTGGAAGGGACCTCTGAAGATCATCTTGTCTGCTTGGGCAGGTTCACCTAGAGCAGGGTACACAGGATTGCGTCCAGGTGGGTTTTGAATATTTCCAGAGAAGGATATTCCACAGCGTCTCTGGGCAGCCTGTTCCAATGCTCTGTCACCCTCACAGTAAAGAAGTTTTTTCTCATGTTCAGAAGTTATTTTCTAGGTCTTGTGAACAGTAGAGCTGCAGCAGTAGTATCAACCAGCAATGAGAAGGGATCCGGATTTTAAGGAAATAATTTCTCCTTGGGTAAAATTTCTTTGTATTCATTTGCAGTCAGTTTTTATGATTCCCATTTCAAGCCTCACATTGCCTTTCTGTATTTTTTCCAACTCATTTTACCTTCCTTCAGAAACTACATAAAAGACCACTGCAGATCACCATGCACATAACACTTAGCAGCACAGGAATTTCCCTCTGTTCCTGAGAGTTTTGCTTACATAGTCAGGAGGCATGTGGCTACCTCAAGCATTTAATATTGCTTGTCTCTGCAAAGCAGAACTCATTTTGCTCCTGCGGCTAAGAATGATCAACTAACAGTAGCTTCCCTCCCACAGATGACTTTATCTCTTTTTCCTGTAACATCTGTGTGTGGTTTCATTCCTGAGTCTTTGGGTCTTCTACACTATTCCCTTCATATCGTGTGCCACTTTCTTTTCCCTGCATGTGTTTCATCTGTTCTAGCACTAACAGCATTCTCATTTTATGATCCTTTCCACGGCAGCTCTCCTCAACCCTTTTAGGAAAATGTAATTTTGGTGATTTTTTAATGAAACTATGAATGATTTCTGCTAACCTGTATTTGAAATCACACAAATAAGTTCAGAATCTGGTCTTTCTTTTTTTTTCCATATTGATTAAACCTATAGCAAAATACTGCTGTGGTGATACTGTGGAATACCTGTTCAAGGACCATATTCCTTTTAAGGTCCATATATAACTTCCATTACTGCTTTTAACTGTATTGAGAGTATTTTTACTTAAAACAAGTATTAGAAAATTCTAAATTTGATATCAATATGTATTTTGCAATTTGTTCAACATTCGATACTATCTAAAGATAACTGCGTATACTATATATATGTGAATATAAATATACCTACGCACTTTTACACAAATCTGTCACACCCATTTGAGATACTGAAACTACCCCATTCTTTTGCTCAGCACATTCTTTTAATCAGAAGAACCAGAATTATTTCCAGGATAAATTAAAACAAAAACAAAACAGAAATTTTGTGCTGAAAAAAAGAGCAACATTTCATCTGTTGTATCCACTTCACTTAAATGGCTAAGCAGCTTACTGACTCAGCAAAAAGAAAACATACAATATCTCATTTTTCTCTACTATCGTCTTTCACTTGTGAATCTGTCTGATTTCAACTGCCAACGCTGTGCCCTTTCAAGTTAAGACTATGAAAATTATTCAGTTTGCCTCTTTTGATAAAAGTCCCATTAACTAAATGAGTGTATCATTTCATTACCTTCTCACATTACTAAATTATATTGATAATTAACATGACAGGTTTTTGCTAATACCATTAACAGCTATTAATAATATCGTATTATATCATATATTAGATGGGAATCATTTGTTAGATTCATTATCGTTAGCTTCATAATTTTACCAAGGTAAAAACTTACTAATTATTCTAGGTCATCTAAGCAAAGTTACCCAACCATCGTTGTCAAAGTGGAAATTTTATACTTGTAAGAACAGGAGGATAAATAGAGACCAAAAAGGTACTGCTGTCAAAAAGATTAATTCTTGCAAACCACACCCTTTTTTTATTAACATTGAATTAAATGGGAAAATCACTAGATAAATTTTTAGCTTTAGACACGTTTGAAGGAACTGAAGGCAATTGTTTTGAAATGAACAGTCAAGATAGATAAACACGGCCAAGATTTCACCTGATACATACTTAATGGTTTGGGCTTAATGACATACTGCAGCAATACTTTCCTTTTTCCCTCTTTCAGTAACAGATGTAGACATTTTCCTCTCAGTAATGCCTATGCCAACCTAAGAAAAGAGATGATCCAACTTTTTTCAAGATTAAAAGTTGTGTAACTTAAAAGTTGACTCAGAAGTTAATCTCCAGCCTGCAGAATCTACAACTATTAAATAAAGGTCTCTATAAAGCTCTTCTGGCTTGAACTCACTTTTTCTCCTCACCCAACTCCTCTCTCTTAGCAGTTCTTCTGCCATTTCTTCTGCCACAGAAATTGTCAAGGGAGAGGCTGTAGCCTGACCTTTGGTTACCTACCCTGTGTGTTTTCTCAGCCTCAGGGTGGAGGTCGTTGGCCATGCCAGCCTTCCAACAAATGTGCTCTGTGCACGTAAATGCGAGAGGAGGAGGAGGGGAGGAGACAAAATGTTTGAAAATTCTTTGTATTCCAGAGGGGAAAATCATGGCATCTTCCACCATAGAGAAACCCATTGGCCTACTTCTCTTCTGAGGAAACGCTGAATGGAGAATAGCTCTCTTTTTTTCAAAAAGTGGTGATAGAGGCTGTCACAGGAGCAGTGCCTCTTCATCACTGCTACGGGTTACTGGGCTAGAGGTTAAAGCTCCTGTATTCTGATTTCTGGATTCTCGTCAGCTTAAGGTTGGTTGAATCCCAAATACTAGGCATAGGCAGAGGATGAAGAGAAATGTCAAGCCCAGCTGTTGAGGCCAGATCATTGTTCAGCCAGGGAAAACTATGCAATCAAGGACAAAAAGACTTGCTTGCATAGAGGTGTCATTGCAGACATGTACGTATCCATTTTATAATACGATCTCACTACGTTAAAACACAGACAAACCCTTTTGGGTGATCACAAATCAGGCCTTCTCTCCTCCCAGGAAGGGTTCGCTAACAACTAGACTAGAACCAGTCTCTCTTTGTTGCCTGCTCTCTTTCTAAATCTCTTCCAATTAAATTTCAACCAGCTCTTTCAATCGTTGATTCACCTCCTGGAGGAATGGTGGGGCATAGAGTCACCGTGAACATGCTTACAGCTTGGTAATTATGGCATTCCCCAGCAATAAGAAAGAGGGGGGTCAAACCCCACTCAGACTTTACAAGATGCTAGTTGTGCTCTTGATTGCATCTAATTTGGTGACTAGGTGTTGTCTGCTAAACTACCTGGCACTTCTGTCCACCTGTAGTTTCTTATAATAAAGTACCAAGGAACTGGTGGAGTACAAGACCTCTGTCTGGAACAGAAGTGGGACTGATGGCAGCAAGTCTGCATTTAGCTGGGATTCAGATGGTCTGGATTGTACTGAGCCCATGGAGCCTGGAACAGAGCACTGTGCTATACAAATGATGGTGAATGGAGTGAAATCCAGTTGGCGGCCGGTCACGAGCGGTGTTCCCCAGGGCTCGGTTCTGGGGCCGGTTTTGTTCAATGTTTTCATCAATGATCTGGATGAGGGGATTGAGTGCACCCTCAGCAAGTTTGCAGATGACACCAAGCTGGGCGGGAGTGTCGATCTGCTCGAGGGAAGGAAGGCCCTGCAGAGGGATCTGGATAGGCTGGATCGATGGGCCGAGGCCAACTGTATGAGGTTCAACAAGGCCAAGTGCCGGGTCCTGTACTTTGGTCACAACAACCCCATGCAACGCTACAGGCTTGGGGAAGAGTGGCTGGAGAGCTGCCTAGCGGAAAAGGACCTGGGGGTGCTGGTCGACAGCCGGCTGAACATGAGCCGGCAGTGTGCCCAGGTGGCCAAGAAAGCCAACAGCATCCTGGGTTGTATCAGGAATAGTGTGACCAGCAGGAGTAAGGAAGTGATCGTGCCCCTGTACTCGGCACTGGTGAGGCCGCACCTCGAGTACTGTGTTCAGTTTTGGGCCCCTCAGTACAAGAAGGACACTGAGGTGCTGGAGCGTGTCCAGAGAAGGGCAACGAGGCTGGTGAAGGGACTAGAAAACAAGTCTTATGAGGAGCGGCTGAGAGAACTGGGGTTGTTTAGTCTGGAGAAGAGGAGGCTGAGGGGAGACCTTATCGCTCTCTACAACTACCTGAAGGGAGGTTGTAGGGAAGCGGGTGCTGGACTCTTCTCCCAAGAAACTAGCGATAGGACGAGAGGAAATGGCTTCAAGTTGCGTCAGGGGAGGTTTAGATTGGACATTAGGAAGAATTTCTTTACTGAAAGAGTGGTTAGGCATTGGAACAGGCTACCCAGAGAGGTGGTGGAGTCGTCAACCCTGGAGGCGTTCAAAAAAGGTATAGACGTGGCACTCCAGGGCCTAGTTTAGGAGTCATGGTGGTGTTAGTTGATGGTTGGACTTGATGATCTTAGAGGTCTTTTCCAACCTTAATGATTCTAAGTACTGTTGAATCACCATATATATACAGAGTAATATTCAGCACAATCTAACCAGTCCTGCCAAGACTGACAACATACTTGGCTGCTGATGTAAAAGGGCCTTGAAAATATTTTTTTTTTTAAGTTATCTACTCTGCAAAGACTCCAGAACAACTTACTCAGGACTGAGAGAAAGTAAGATCCATGACTCTGTAGAGCTTATTTAATAAATAGTGAAGAGAGATTCTGCAGAGTTTCTCATGTCAGAATGGCATTTGCAACTGCTAAAAGAAGTTTTTTAACATATCACAAAGAATAATACCCCATCTGGGGTTTTTTTGAACCTTGTAAGAATATCAGCATTGTGAATAGCTGTCTCAGTTAAAATCAGATTCTTGTAAACCTATGACTGCTAAAAGAGTCTGGTAATATCTCTGCCTAGCTCCAACTGTAAGAAATAATTCCCCACCCACACACCTCTCACACAGAATCTAATTGTTATACCTTCTTTATTGCTTAGCACTAACTAAAGGTATTAAAATTTCCTAATCTGCTTTAGGCAGCATATACGAAATGTGGAACCTTAACTTAATAAGTGCTTTCAAGATGTGGGGTTTTTTTTTATTTATGCAAAGGGGAGAGTTGTTATTCTCTCTACAATGGAAGCCTGAAACTTAACATGTTTCCTTCTATTAATGTTTGTTAGGAAAAAATATGAAAAGATGCCTTTTATTGCTTTTCCTTTAAAAGTGCATTTTCTTTTTTAAAGGACACTGCTATCAAAAAGATAATTGAGAAGCTTGCAAGTAAGCCATAAAAATATTAACTCTGTATTATTAAATAAATGTATATTTTTGATAAAAGTTATGATTATGAGTTTTAAAATTCCCAAATATTTTGATTGTTTTATCTCAAATATGTAAGAAAACTCATTTAATAGTAATGAAGATGTGTTAGAAATTAGAGTGATACTTTCTGCTGAGAAAAAATCTGAAATAAGTGATGTAAAATCAAGGAAAAAGTTACACAGTCAGAATAGACTTTATAAATATAATGTGACACTTGTCGTAATTTGGGAAATATAATGGAAACTAAGAACAATACGAAATTTCACATAACATTCAGCACAAGCTTTCCTGAATTTCAAAAATAGACTAAATGCAAGAAAGAAGTGTTTATTCATTTATTTATTTATTTTCAATCTTTGTCTGCTGCAATATAGCTGTTGTCATAAAAGCTTGGTTTGGATTTAGACTTGCCTGATTTTGACCTGAAAAACTTGCTCAAAAAAATCTAAAACCCAACAGTTTTCATACGGCTTCTGTTAAAAGATATGAGCACATATATGTAGATCAGACTGCAGAAGACGCCTACTTTTGAACTGGTCATGCTCTTTCAGACAGAACTTTCAAATTACAGTTTTGCAAGACTCTTCATCCTTTGAGGTTTCCCATCTCTTCTATAGATACAGTGAAATTCAACCTTGGTTTATATACCAACCTGACTTTAAAGGATATTTATATTAATAGAAAGTCACAGTCACCTATAATACAATCTGCAATTACCAAGAAATATTTTTTAAAAAGAAATTTCCAGGTTTTAATTTTTTTCAGCATTTACCAGTGTGTAATATAGTATAAATTGCTACTACTGAAATGCCTTGAAACATGGTGAAAGTAGTGCCACTCAATATGCAAACAAAACCCAAAATATAATAAAACAGTTGTAATACAGAATTCTGTGAAGCAGCATTTAATTAATTCTAAAACAAACTTTCAAGAGAAAAAATATGTCACTTTCAGGAGCCTTTATCATGGAACACTTTTCAAAAATTGCATTTTGGTTTGTAAAATATTTCAGTTATTTTTTTCCTGACCAGCCCCATAAAGTTACTTTTATAAAAGATGAAGAGTGTTTAGCATCCTCTCCATCACAGCTACGTTAACTGAATTTAATAAAAAAATCCTGAACTGCATGTTACGAGAAAATTTAAGTGACCAGGAATGGGTTACTGCCTGTCCATAATAAACATGCGCTGATAATGGGTAATTGTTGCTGGACTAAATATTATAAAGCAACGCACTTAATTCTCATTCACCATTCACTGGCTAGGTCCATCCTGTCTTCAGCTGACCATGCCATCTGACATGAATCCCTGTGTCCCTGTGGACACTTGATGGTGCCTCAGGTTCTCACTGAAAATGCCCACAGAGGACATGGCAGGTTAACCTTGATTGCCTGGACATCTTACCTGCCCTTGGGTAGGGAGCCTCCAAATCTCCCAAGCAGGATCTCACTACCACATGTCAATAAGACAAAGTTAGTTAATAACAATTATGGGGGTCCTTGTACACCCATCTTGCTCACAGTGCATGCAGATGTGTACCTGGGTCCACCTGGGGAGCAGTGAGGTATTGTATTTTCTTTCCCTATTGTCCTCAAATCCCACTGCAGTGTCACACCCCAGGTAATTTTGGTCTAGAATAAAAACCTATGACCTTCCACAAGTTGAAGCGTTGAAGGATTCATGTATTCAAGAATTATCCAAGTTGAATTCAAAGTGTGTCTATTCAAGACATTTTGTTCAAAAACAAGGCAAGGTGGATACAAGAGAAGGAGTTTTGCTTGAAATGAAAGTCTGTCAATTTATTTGTGTCTGATACACACTGCTCCAGAGACCCCTGAAATAATTTCAAGTAGTAGACATAAATTGCTGAATAAAAAGACTGAAACAATACCAGTAACTTTAGTTTTCAAATTTTAAAAAGAGGTATCTCTAAGCTCTGTTTTATAACTAAAGTCACAGGTGCCTAATTTCATGATTTCTTCACAATTCTAATTAAACTCATTAATTAACTTATGTTGCTGCCTTCATGCCTGGCCATTAGTACAAGCAAAGAATGTAGAGAACATAGCACACAACAGCTGGTTTTAATTTCTAGCCAACTGTCTAAGCATTAATGCAAGATTCAGGTTCTTACTCCTATTTTTAATCTTAGCTGAAACAGAAAAATGAGAGAGAAGAAACTCTCTTTTTTATATTTTGAGATATCATAACTTAAATGCATGTGTGTGCATGAGCATCTGAACATATACATGTTTATTCAGAGGACTAGCATAGCCACCTTGAGCAATCTATGTGCTGGATAATTTTTCTAATATTTCCTTCCACTGAAAAAAATCTTTGTCTTGCACTACAACCCTGTGAAGCACTCAGCAAGTGAGTAATCAGCCAGACTGACTGGTAATTTCTGTCCCTTACTGCAACTGTATCATTACTTTAAGGGAAAAAAGGTGACAAGCATGAATGAAACAAATATTCCAGTATTTTTATTCTTAAAAGGAGACATTTTCTAGGAGGCTTCTAAAAGGAATTGTTATTACTGAAATAAACAATTATAATTTGAAGTAAGCATCATGCAAATTCTTTTCTTGATCTTAGATTCACATCTAAACATAGATACTAACATTTTTTGGTGATTAATTTTAAGATAACATTACAGTATATCCAAAAAGCATACTCATCATTAATCTTTTATGAAGAGTATAAGAAATGCCTTATTTCTGGGTCTGAGCACCAGTCCATGTAGCCCTATAGTGTGTCTCCAACCAATTGCAAAAGCAGACAGCGCCCAGGAAAAGCATGTTAGCCTGACTACTCTCCGTGAGCACTGAGATTTACTGTATCAGAGGTGTTTGATCATACATCGTTGTCTACTTCTTTTAGTATCCAGTTATTGATCTGTTATCCATGAATTTGTCTAACCCATTTTTGAACCTGCTAATACTGTCTGCCTCCACAGCCTCCTGGGGCACCAAATTCCAGAAGTTCACTATCTGCTGTGTAAAAGAAGTACTTTCTTTTGTCTGTTATAGACCAATCTCCCACCAGTCTCGTCAAGTGCCCCCAGCTTCCGTATTGTGGGATTTGGTGAACAATTCAGCTCATGCACTGCCTTCACAATTTTGTAAACCTTAGGTATATCTCCCCTCAGCCTCTGCAAACTCAAGATTTCTTGTGTTTTCAGTTGCCAATGTCAGGCAACTGCACCATCAACATTGTTTTTGTTTTTCTCTTTAACCTCTCTCTATGTCTGTCTTTAAAACCATGTCTCAAGAAGCAAGAATTGACAGTATCCTTTAGGGGTTTTATATTCCTAGCCTGTTAAGGCAGACCTGTATTTACTGAATATTTTGTTAGTTTTTCAGCTTTGGCATTACAATTTAGATCAACAGTGGAAACCTAATAAACAGAAATGCTTAATTTAGGAATAGTCTAATATTTTTCAGAGCAGCCCACTATTTGCCACATGAGCCCGTCTTTAAACATTTTTTCTGAAAGAGCTCAATTACACACAGTCCAGTATTGGACAATAGTAAAGAACTGCTTCATGGAGCCTAAAAAGGTTTAGAAAGCTGATCTTTGCTCTTAGGAGTAGACATTAATAATAGTTTCTTTTTTTCTCACAACACTGGAATTTCATGTTGCTTTGTTAACACGAAAACCCTGCAAAGCAGTAAAAATTTCAAACCGAAGATCCTCAAAGAAATAATCTGAATCACCTACAAAAGGAAAGGGCATTGTCCTCATTAATACTTGCACAGCATTCGGTAACCTCACAGCATTGAGTCAATTGATGTCTCATTAAACTGGTATATTTCTCCCATTCTCTGTCTCCCCAAGTGTGTTCTTCCATTTAATGTTACTAAACCAAGAAAGTGTTCATTCAACATTAATTCTTGAAAAAGCCTTCAGAATTATTCTTTGACCATTTTAAATATCAATAGAGAACCTAATCCTGTGTCTGGTCATAGCAGCAACTTGCTTGTCATTGCCTTGTATGTTAGCAGGAACAGAAGTATGCTGAACACTTTATTGAGTCTTGTATTGTTAACAAATACTTGGCAAGTAGGGGAATTTTTGTATTTCTTTTTTGAGCCACAAAGCACTACACAGGAATTATTTCTGATTTTGCTTTACATAATCTTGCAACATGAGAACATGAAAAAATAGAGATATTTTTGTATAACAGCGGAGAATCCCAGCATGCTGGTATTTCTGGAAAGAAAAGTGCTATCAGCGTGATCAGATGGTTCTAAAGAAGTGAGAGCACAGTGACAGGAAGCCACAGAAAAGAATTCTAATCATAATAGCTGGAGACAGACACAAAACTCCAAATTCTTATTTACAAACCACAGAAAAGAAGAAACAAATCAATCAAAATCAAAACTATTTCTACTTATGATGGCCAGAAGAAATGCATAGTTTAGAATCAAAACACAACAAAGTATACATTCCTAAACATATTTTGAAATGATGGATATCAAGCTCTGTCTGCTTTAGCAAAGTGTAAACAGTCAGTCATCACCAAAAGCTGAATCTGAGATACATGAAAGAAGAAAAAAGGATCAACATGGAATGTATCACTCCTTGAACATTACTTTGAATATTGACATTACCTTTTGTCAATATACATTTTAAAATTTAAATTTTATAGGCATCCTGCAAAGCAAAAGGATCAGGAATAAGACTTCCAGTCTAATGACTTGTATAATCAATCTATTTAAAGATTACAAATTTCAGCTTTAGATTATTAACATCAGATTCCATAGGTTGCTGACTCAACCCAGTGGAAAATGTTTTCATGTCCCCACAGAAAGTCTACTATTTCAATTGCCTTCCCATTTGCATAAGGATGAAAGAGATGTCTTTCGCCACTCTGAGAGAGGAGAACGGGAGAACATTAGCCATGAATAACAGCCATAATTAAAATTTCACCAAAACCAATATATAT
>WAAD01032380.1:509-16343 GCA_013389945.1 Fregata magnificens | reverse complement strand
CAAATATGACTAAGCTGCAGGTTTTTTCCCTTGTTCTCTTCGTAATTCTTCAGAGAAGTTGGGCAGGTATTGAGCTCTAACTGTCTGGAAAGAGAGTGCTCCCTCTCAACCTCTCTGTTTTTCTTTTGATTTAAAATACCCATCTGTGACTGTGTTTTGCAAACCTATTATCCACCTGTGGTTATTAAAAACACTCTTTCCTGGCATGGATTTTGCCATACTATCAGAAAGCATTCAGCTACCAGAAATCGTCATCTTTCTTGCATTTGTTCAGTCTGAACTCTCATCGTGGAAAGGAACTGTGGCTCCACCATAGAATGTCAAAACATGTCGCACCATTTACATGTAAGAGGAACACTACAAGACCAGTATACTCAAGGTAATATTCCTTCCCAAAGACAGAGTGCCTTAGCACAGTCATAAAAATAGAACTAGATTGGAGGAGTGCATGCATTTGTGTGGGCATGTATGTATATATATTTCTGTGGAGAGGTTTGGGTTTTGTGTGCAGATATGTAGAGAGGCATATGAGTTTAAATGTGCAATTTCAGGAATACGTATTTCTGCTGCCCTTACCTGGCTTTGTGCACACTCTACAGTCCCCTACACAAACCTGATCACACCTACTGTAATAATACTTACCTACCTCATAGGGTGTTGTGAGGATTAATTAATGTTTGTAAAGTGCTTTGAAGATGAAAAGCCTTGAATGACTGCTAAATATAATTATCGTCATTCCACAAAACAGTAGAAACATCTTTGCGGCCCCCAGGTTATTGTATAGGTACACCCATGTTTATCTCCCACGATTATGGTAAGATACTGAATAAGGTCTTGAAACTTTGATAAAAACATGCTCTCTGCTTTGGAGGACATATCTATATTCATGTTAAGTTCATGCTATTCATGAAGTGTTTTTGTGATTCCTGTTGCAGAACACTTTACGCAGATTTGTGACAGAAAAGATCTACTGTGGCATCCACAGGTCATAATAATAAGAGCTGTGGAAGAAAAGTCATGGTTTTACCTGTGATGAATTATTTCCTATCAAGAGTTTGCCAGTTTGATTTTTTTTAGATCTTTCAGGAACTTCTGATACTAGAAATGAAGACTTTGTCAATTTATCTGGTGGATCTTGTAGAGATAGTGGGCATGGAGTGCTGGTGGATGTGCTCTTTCCTGTCTGGAAGATCTCAAAGATAGTGCTGGATAATTCCTTGTCCTTTCCAAGGGCTTTCACATTTGATGTTCCTCAGGGTTACATGTCTAAAGCTGGCAGGGAAGATTCTGAGATGGTTTGGGCTACGCTCGACATCTTTACTTAATTATTCCCAAATTCTGCACTACCCTTAATTTACGATTCTTGCTCTGATGGCTGAGATAGACAAATCTGAGATTGTTTTATGGTAGTGACTTAGGTACTAACTGCAATAGCCCAGAACCAAAGTAGGCTAATGGCCTGATTATTAACCCAGTCTCTGTAGTGAGCTTTGCAGCCTGCCTTGAAATCCAGACTACTGCAGCTGTGTAGTTATTGGTACCTAAGTTAGTTAGTTTAACATTAACTTGTTGGGTGTGTTTACTTGAGCTGGCGTCACAGGTCGGTTGCGGTGCAGAGATAAGGTCCTGAATGAAAGTGAACCACTGACTGGCAAGCATTATCTCTTCTTTCCTGGGATAACTATCAGGAGGAAATACCTAGAGGAAAGGGGGGTGTCAGTATTTGCTGCAGACTTTTCCTATTTCTTGCCAATGTGTACCACAGTCTTGTATCAACATCCACTTTTGCGCACATGAAGAGCACAGCCCACCTAGCAGTACTGCTTTGTGGTGTTTCTCCTTTTGACTGGCAAAATAGCTTTGTAGAACTTGAAGTCAGTATTTTTTTTTTTTTTTCTCACAGCTGACTTATAGTCAACTGGAAGAGTTTTGTTAAACTAGAACAGTTTGGTCTTCAGGAGATGAAGCCATATGCCACAAGCAAAGAACAGAAGAGATCAAGAGGCTTACATCAGAACAAACTTAGGTTCGTTAGATCCAGACTAGACTATTGTAATGAGTTAACTTTAGATCTGTTCTTAGTCTGAACTTCTATTGAAAGACTGAGGTGTTTATTTGGTGTACTGGCAGCTATTGTAAACTGTTAAATGCTGTTCCCGGATCTGATCTTTCATTTTTGGGGAGAAAAAAATAAATTGCAGCCATCAAAGATGCAAAGTAAATATTCAGAATGCAAGTCAGTGGAACCAATTCAGTGATGTCTGACTGAGACTATAGTTTGAAGGAATAATGTCAGCAGGTGGAGATGGCTCCTACCTACTCTCGCGAGGGCTCAGCTGCCCGTTGAAGATTGCTGAAGGGGCGGTGCTGTTTGGTACTTCCATACAGGCAGTGCTGCACAGGGAAAAGAAATGACAGTCTGCATAACTGACACAGCGCGATGTCTTTGTAAGATGCCCAGAATGAGTGGCTCAAGAGCCTGCTTCCATTATCTGTTTCCCTTGCTCAGGGGGAGTCATCCTGCATGATCCGCTTCCTGTAGTGCTGCATTTTGGCATCTGGGGTATGTAAGGTTGTTTTGTAATAGAAGAAGTAATAGAAAACATGATTATCGTCTTATTTTCCACAGTTTGACCCTTGTCTCAAAAGTTTTTTCTGGACTAGCTAGTGCTTTTCAAAGCAGAGCACTGGAAATGGATAAGCTGAGCTCAAAGGTGTGCACGACACTTTGTGTCCAATTCAGAATGTTTGATCAATTTTAACATAAAGTGTTCTTGGGCTCCCTTACGTGGAAAACCACTGTTGACCTCATTATAAACCCCTCCTGCTATTTAAAATTGGCAAGAATGGTCTTGTTGATCTGGAATTTTGTCAGTGAGGAGTTCTCCCTATGAACTTACTTCCATTTTGTGCCCAGCCAGAACATAAATTCATTCCTTTGATAAAATATTCTTATTTAATGTAGTGGTGGGATAATTGCTTATTTTTAAATCATTGTTTCTATTTTATTATGCAGTGATGGCAGCAGTATTTGTTATCATAAGTAGCTTTGTAGGCTTACAATTTTTGTATCCTAACATTTGGATGATAAGCTTACAAAATGACTTAAGACGTAATCTAACCAGCTATTCTGCCACCTTTAAATAGGAAAAGTGGCCTAGCATCTCTCCCTTGGGATCACCTGAGGGAAGACACACCTGGGTGTAACTTAACCGTCTGCTGTGCTGCCTTTAAATAGTAGTCAGGGCTTGCTTTTTATCTTCTCAGATATCCCTAGGGAATACACACCTTGGTTTAACCTACATACACTTCAGCCCATTTTTGTCCCTAAGAAATAATTCCAAGTGCATTTATCTGGTAGTTTACAGTGTCTAGAAAAACACATTGGTAAACTGAACTTACCAATTTTGGCATTCGGTGTATTCGAGTATTGTTCTCATTCCCTTCTGAGCCTCTTCTTTTGACAGAATATATCTGTCTTTTGCCCTGTCGTTGTTATAGCTTAGAGGAGCTGTGAGTTGCAGTGTTCGGTTGGAAGACCGAAGGATAAAATTCAGCGGGGACATCTGAATTATAGCCTCCAAATCTGGCACGCGCATAAGATGCTCTTTTGTTGGCATTTGCAGAACTTTCTGTTTGTTAATTGTTTAATCTTAAATTAAAATATAAAGAACCATTATTATATATGAAATATTGTTTCCTGACCAGTGATTTAGTGTTGCTTATAAAGCATAGCATCTGTAGCGATGTGACAGCCACTATAAGCTATTACTGTTTTGTTATTTTAGAAATGAGGATGAGCTCAAGACGTGGTGTTAGACTTGACTCTGTGCCTTTCTGCTCTAGGTGAAATTCAGGTAGGTGATCTAGACACGTGTTATAGTCATTGTGTCACCTAGCAATATGTTTTGTTTTGCTTTTTTGACAAGACTGCTATTAGTATGCAACTTTCAATACAGGAGTGAGGTAATGAATTTAAGACAGAGATATTGGGCTAATGGAGTAATAATCTCTGATTCTCCTCACAGGTTTATTTTCTCTTGTGCTTAGTTATTTGTTCCTTATAACTATTCAGTATCATATGCCATGTTCAGGACTGTGTATCATTGCAGGGCAACTGGACCTTTCTCCTGTCCTCAGGGAGGAATGTTTATTCCTCCTTGGAGGTGATCACTGTAAATAAGTGACATTTCAGATGTCGGAATCAGGTTGAAATGTCCTGTAACGTGTCATAAACTTTCTTCTCTTCTCGCAGAACGTAATTTGTGAAGACTTGGCAGCATTCTGTCAACTTTCCCTTTTTTGTTGACATTGCACTTCAGAAAGAGTCTTTTGTGATTTTCTTCCCTTTTTTGTTACAAGATTAACAAAGAGAGAAAGCTTTCCTAGCCTGAAGCTGCTGGATAAGTGGTAGGTTGGCAGGCTGTCTTTGTTTGTTTGGTCTTACGGTTTCTTCATTTTTGGCTGCCAGGCTTTTTCTAACAACACGGGGTTGTGCAGAGCGAGGCTGTTGGGGGAGTTTTGGTGACATGACAGTAATAAGGAGGAAGTCCACCTTACATCAGTTTCCAGAGCATGGCAATTTGATGAATGCATTCTCTGTCAAAGTCAAGAATGTAGAAGAGTCTGGCCAATGTTGGAAGACAGATGACTGAATCCTAGAAGTGTTTCATTAAGCCACCTGACAATGGCACTGGAAACTTTGGTACTGATATTGGAGAGAAAAGGACAGTTGCCTGATCCTCTGTCTAGTCACCTCTAACTCCTCTATCTAAATAGGACTTTGTAAAGGTCAGACCACATGAGATTCAAAGGAGAATGCTATTGCATTCTGGTTTTAAGGCCCTGAGGGACTGTGGGAGTTTCAAGAACATGTGGAGCTACAGGTGAGGCCTTTGAACTGTATGAGTCTTCCAAACCCAATCCTGTCACATTCATGATTTTGCATATGTTATGCAGGTTTGGCCACTTAGCGCTAAGGCATAAGCAATGAAATGATCGCTCATACATTACTTCATATTATTGCTTCTAAGGCTTGCTGCCTGCTCTTTTTATTTTCCATTTATTTTAAGCTGCAAGATGATTTCAAAGGTGATGAATAACCCACACCTACCCCAAATAGTGTGCATCTTTTAGTTCTCAGGCTATTTTCTGGTCTGTTCCTCCTTGCTGACATTCTGTCATGAACATGCAGCATCCTTTCTAGAGCTGTGGCAGAGCTTAGAAACAACATTTGTTTGTGAATGACATGCAATGTTGCTTTGTGGTACAGATGAAGCATGTTAGCAATTTACTGTACTTACATACTCTGCAACCCAAGACGAAAACACATCGTATTCTTGCACCGTTCCTTTACAACAGCTGAAGAGAATCTGGTTTGAATTGTTTGAGGATCTCTCGTGTAGTGCTCACAACAGCGGAGTGCACTCAGGACCTGCCTGCAGGTACTTCTCAGCTTGCAGAACCTCCTATATCCCTTTCAAAAAACTTACTAATTTGCTAACAACTGGAATATTACTTTTGTATTTGCCTTGCTCAACATATGTTCTGTAGAAGTCTAGGAATACTGCAGCTAGAGATAAAACAGTACACCTTCTCTGTACCACAACTTTTAACAAAGTTTCTAACCAGTTAGTGACATGATTGGTTCTAAACAGGGTGATTAATATTTAGCTAACTAGAAGACAGCTAACAGTGTTTTACTTCTGCCAGAGGCTTAGGCTAGCACATGATTATCTTCTTATAACTGGCTTGGCAGACGTGTGTGTGTGTGTTGGTTTAGTTGGGTTTGTTTTTTTTTTTTTTTTTTTTTTTTTTTTTTTTTTTTTAAGCCCCTTAACCATGTCTAATAACCAGTACAACTGGTCTGTCTTCTTCCTTTCTTGGAGAGTGCTTGGATGTTCCTAACTACAGTGCTCCATAAGCAGCTAGTGCCAATACATGCACGCCCTTTTAGCGTTTCTCCACTTCCATAGACTTTGGGGGAACATTTATCCCAAGCTTCCCAAAATGCACTGACAATATTAATGTGAGAAATACAGGTGCATAAACAGGATTAGTAGAGTTGTATTGCAGAAAAGCTGTTTTAGGAATACAACTCAAATTTAGTTGTTGAAACACAAGTTTCTTACGAGCTTATTAAGAGAACATAGTTATATCTTCAGTATTTGTAGGCAAAGCTGACAGGTGCTTAATGTCACCACTCCAAGGTGTTATCTCAAATTCTACCAGCTATTATTGTGTTGCTTTTGAAACAGAAAGAAAAAGTGGGAAGAGTTTACCTGGGACATTCGTAAGGACTAGCACACTTGGGTTTTCCTAACCAGTTATAATGGAAATGCAGCCTGGGATGAATTACTTGACACAGTCTAGGGCATTGCTTGGGTTTGGGGAAATACGCAGCATGTTCAGCAGGAAGGTTATGGAGCTATACCTGGCTGTTAGTCAGGATTCTGAGCTGACCTTCGTAGCTCATGCATGCAAGACTTTAGAGCCATCAGGTCAGTGTGCAAGAGAGGTTTCCCCCATCCTGTCCAAAACCTTTTCACATCTTACTTGGGTAATCCTTCCTTCATCTTTATCTTCACACACAATAGTGGAAAACATAAAACCTTGTGCTTCCGCAAACAGCAGCTGAAATCATCCCAGAGGTATTATCTTAGAAACTAGAAAATGATTCAATGAAAGAAGGAATGAATCATATAAATACTCAAAGTGTTGTACCTCAGCAATGTCCCTCCCTTCTTAGTACAAAGCAAAGAACAAAAGCAGGCTGCTGCCTGGCATGGGCCCCTCCTAGATGACTTACTGGGACTGTGAAATCATCAGAAGCCTCAGAAAGAAGTGCTTATGCAGCGTTTATGACTTGATTTTCTTCTCTTCGGTTCTCTGTAAGCATGGAACCGGTAGCTGTGTTCTCTTGAATGCTTGCATATATTGTAGAAGATGGGTGAGGAATGGCATGGACTGAAGCAAATATTTTATGTTCACAGATTTCTGGATGGCTTTTACATTTCAGAAACTGAAAATTTATTTTTAGAGAGAAAACATACTGCATGGAAGAGGGGGCATAAACGCTATAAGGTCATGAAAATATGAAACCACATTTTCATTGCTGAGGATGATTTTAAACACTCTCTTAGAAAACAAACAATGTGAAATTGTGTGGTCTGTTCAAATGCAAAGTTATAATGGGAGATAAAAATCCTGAACAGGCCATTAATTCCTATCTGGCAGACAAACTGAGGAGCTTCAGTGAGAAAGAAATATTGATTTCAGATTGCCAGCTTTTAAATTAGATGTGTGAGATACCAGAGTCAGAGTAACCCACTCTGAATAGGAGGTATTCAGTGCAAATTATTTTTTGGAAGATTGTTGTACAAAAGATGAAAAGAATTAAGGAGCATAAAAAGACGTAACTGCAAGTGAAGTCTTAATTCTAAATTCAGTTTAAAATGTTTTATCTTCTTAAGCAAGTATTATGAGCTCATGTGATCTTCCAAATGCTCCAGTCTGTAAGGTTTCACAGGAAGCAACAGCATTGGTTTACCTGCGCTGTCAACTGCCAGTGGTTTTTTTCTTTCTTGTTTTTTTTCTCTCTTGGTTTTTTTGCATGGTATGCTTTTCACTCAGGCTCTTGTGACATCAGTGGCGAATGTCTGTGAGGAATTGCCTCAGGCCAGTGTGACTTTCAAAGGATAAGACAATTTGTTACCTTGCCAATGAACAGTTTATTACATTTCTAATTATTGTTATTAGTCTGGCAGGTGGTGCCATGCATGATATTTTTACAACTGCCAAAGATGCAGGTACTTCTTTCATGACAAAAAATAACCTGAGTAAGATTTAAAGAAAAACCAGGCATTCTGCTGTAGTACGTGTTTGATAATTCTTTGTGCTAACCTGGTGTATACGGCACCTGGCTATTTTTAAATCTTAAGCTGAAACATACTGACTCTTGAAAGATTTTGGTGTGAGACCAATTGTAATTAGAGTGTGTTCGCAGCCTAAGTTAGATATGAAGGTATTTCTCCCGCCCTCTCAAGCTCTTTCCTCTAATCTTTATTACTCTACTTGTTGTGTAAATTAAAGACTCATCATATTTATAAACTCTAACTCAGAGTTCATGTTAATCACCACCTAAGAATACTAAATATTCCTTTCCCAATGAAGATCTAAGTTCCTAAACACCGAGACTTTGCTTTCTCTGGTTGTAGAGTTGCACGCTCTCAGGTTCAAGAAATCAAAGTGATAGAAATACTTTGTGCGTTTCATATGGGCTAATGCAATACCATACTATCCCTCTGGAGCAGCGCAGTCCAGTTCCACCCATCGCCGTCTGTACAGAACAGTTGATAAAGCATGTCATGCCTTTTGCTTTGGCATGTGTTCTGTAGCACAATGCACTTTCTTAAAACAGTTTCACATTGCTTATTCTGCTTCAGTAAATACCGAATGATTTCATGTCACACTATTACTGAAGAGAAGAAGTTAATTCAAAAGGAATAGAGCTAGGAAGTAAATTTGCTGTTTTCGTGGCCAGCAGTAGGTTTGGTCTCATGTAATCAGTATTGCAACAGCAGCTACTTCGTTCTTGTTCATGTGGCAACTATCTCAACAAACACGAAGCATGTTTTTCTGTCATTCTCGTGATACAAAGAAAGTTGTTTTTGTAAAAAAAAAAAAAAAAAAAAAGAAAGAAAGAAATTTATTCTTTTTATATATAACCCTCTTTGCTTCTTCCTTGTTTGACCAGGAATATCAAACAATGGTATTCAGGAGAACCAGACACTTAGATTTCTTACAGTTAATCCAACTGGATTTTACTGTGTTACACTTCAGTTTGAGGAACTAAGGAGATGGGACAGTCTTCTTGTCCAGCTCTTTCTCTGTCCCCTACCTTGATCTTTTATGATACAGCTGTATTGTGACAAGACAACAAGTTTCCTTAATGCCATGTTTATGTCCTGTAAAAATGGAACGTAAACTGACAGCAACAGGAAATTAAGTGGTGTGTCCTGTAAAGGAAAATGAATTGATACAATTGTGTAGTACAAGATTTAGTGTTTTTGTCTTTCTGTGACTTGGAGGAACTGCAGCTGTGCTAGAATGGTTCTGGGATTTGGCTGACTTATGTATGCACCCGCCAGGGCTCCAGGTAAGAACTGATCTTGCTGGAGCAGAGAGCATGGGCATGTTTTGGAGTCATTCCCTGCAGGGGCTGTTCAGCAGGTACAGTAGGCCAAATGTGGCACTGATTCAAAATAGTGGCTAGAAAGATATTACATACTTGACTGCACCTGGTGCAGAGGAAGCTCAAGATGTCAGTCCCCTCCCCTTTCCCCATCAATTGTCTCATATTTCTGAGATACAGGTGTGTGGTTACAGTGTAAACAGACCAAAGATTTTTCTTCTAGGCTAATAAGCTGCATGGTTTTTTTCTTATAGTATCTCTGCCAATATAGAGAAACATACAGTATGAACTCCTGCACTTCCACGCACCCTGTGCACGCTGGGGAGAAAGACTTTTGTTTCTGGAGCCAGGATGGCAGACAGAACCTGCCCCTCTGGCAGCTATACTTCAATCTTTTCTGAATATATTTCAGAAATTTATTTTTGTCTTGTCCATACACCATGCTTTCCATCAACCGTCAGAGCATCTTAAATTAAGAGATAATGTATAACATGAAAGTGGTGTTTGTTTTTTCTGCGCCATTCACTGATCTTTCTGTTGTGACTATCCAGAAGGGCTGTAGCACTAGCTGTGGTCATTGGCTTTCGCCACTAATTAGCGGAAAAACTGTTCTGTCTTCATCCCTAAGCTTGCAAGTTGCCTTGAGCAGCCCGGTCTCTGAAAGTCATCTGAACAAATTCTGATGATGTTACAACTTTATCCAGGCTACACAGAAAATAGTAACACTAAAGGAATTACAAAGATTATTTCAGATTGGCTAGGTAGTATCTTCTGAGACTACTATTTCTTCAGTACCGGTTGCAGCTCTTGATACCACAACACCGCTTGCTTAGGTCTAAGGAGAAAAGAAAAAGCACAGGTGCGAGGAAGCTTGCATTGTACAACTGTGTTATCTGCAATGCAGACAAATGATTTATGATTGCATGTTTCATGTAGCAGGAATGATATTGCCAGAGGTAAGAATAAGGAGGAAAATTCAAGCTCCCTTCAGGTGACAGACATCTTAAAAATAAAGAGGATCCTTTTGAATTTTCTGGCAAGTCTCATCAGGATAATCCTACAGCAAAAAGGAGAATGTGTTTCCCTTTGCAGTCACTACAACTGCCCCAGAATAACCACTACTCACTGTCTAAGATCCCCCGGATAGGCAACCAGGAAAACTGGTGCCATAACAGCTAACTGTACCGAGACCATATTCCCCTTCTGCTTTTGCACACAACTTGCTCTTCTGACATTGCGCAATTCCATATTAATATGGACGTTAGTTTCACGGACAACTCTGACCACTTTTGCTTTGTAGAAAGAAATGAGAAGCTCTGTAATCAGCAGAATTAATGAAATTTGGTGTCCTAGCGCTTTCCGTTCCCTCCCAAAGAATGGAAAGCCCTAGGTCCCAGTGGCAGGTATTGGGAAAACTTGAACTTGCTCTGCTCCTCATAGACTGGACAGGGATCAAGGGAAACAAGGAAATTCCTGTAATGCTGCTAGGTTGGCAAGAAAAGCTTAATACTAATCTGAAGTCAGCTGAATAGTATAAACTTGAAGCAGAGTAAAGTGTTGACATTTTAGTAGATCATACTTAATATTAATACTTCAAGTACAGTGCCATCTAAAGTAGTCATGATGAATGCTTTGTCAAGATAGATACCTTATACAGGCATATGAGGTCTGAGCCTTGAAGCAGTTGCATCTGGTCTGATCTAAATAATGCATAACAATATGTAGGGGTTGAACCCTTGAATTAACTGTTCTGTTCCTTCTCTATTTTCAAGTCAGTTTGTTGTGCTTTGGTTTTTTTCCTTTTTGACAATTTGAATCCATTTTATTAATTTTGCAGCTATGCTGTCATGCACCGCCTTTGAAAAGTGTTCCTCTTGTTCCATTACTTTCCCCTTAGCTGTTTAAGGGTGTTTTCCAAAGAAGATCAACACCAGACCAGAGGCTTGGCCTGGATTTGGGAGCGTTGGGCATGCCCTGGTAGGGTGCCTGCAGCCACTAGATGGCACATTGCAAGAGCAGCTGTACATCCCGAATAGCAACCTGACGTTGTCGGTCTGTTAGTATGATTAAAGGATAAATAATATGAAATGTTGCTTTAATAGGAGAAAATGCACAGCATTGACAGTAGTGATTAAGTTCTATTAAACAGTTGTTATTTTGGACACCAGGTGATTAGTATATTCAAACCACTTCATTTCCAGACTTTGGCACCTTGGTCATTACTAACTCAAATCATAAAGTTCAGTGAATCAAGTTGTAAATAGTTTTATTCGTTCCATGTTGGAAAAAATATTGAGGGTTGTGAAATTCCTTAATGATTTAAGGTTACGTATTTCCTAAGTCCTTGTATTTCTATTTTCTCTTCTTTATTCGGCTATTCGTCATTGCAGAAATTCTAAACTCTCTTTCTGCCTTTGCAAACACTAAAAACAAGGTGCTAATTGAGAGCAAAGAGTTGTATTCCTAGGACAAATATGCCAAATGGGGAGAGTTGGAGTTTTGGACTAAGATGCACACTACTGCTAACATGCCATATTTATCTGAGGGAGGAATTACCTCCAGGGATGAGAGTGGAACTGCTCTTACAGCTTCTGGAGAAAGGTCCATATTTACATACGTGCTGATGACTATCGGATAAAACACAGGACCTTTATGTTTCTGTTGGTTTGTATTTTGTTTTCTGAAAAGATTTGTCACCTTTTTGAGAATTATTTTATGTCCATTATATGATAAGGTTTCCTTCCAAGCAGATTTTTTTTTTTTTTAAAATGAAAGCTTAGGAATTAAATTGTAAGATCTAGATGTATTTCAAGGTTTCAGTGCTATACAACAAGGCTTCCTTAAAGTTCATTTTAATAGCTTTTAAGTGACTGGGAGCAAATTTTTGGTTTCTCCAAACCAACTTGAGGATTAAAAAGACATGCTGTCTTTATCCTGTTTTGGCTTTAAAATTGTCATGCGTTCTGTTAAGTCTGTTTATGATTCCAGTGCTTGATGAAGCGACCCTTGCATCATTTACATGCCACAAATTTCTGTCAAGATGTTTGTGGTGAGGTGCCTTTCTCAAATGTAAGCTGTTTTCATTGTTGTATTAGCCTGCCTAAAATTCACCTGGTTTTCTGGTGGTCATGTGTCGCAGAAATGTATACGTTTACCAGGGTAAGTCCTTCATATTGTCTTATGTGTACATGTATGTGCCTGTAGGACTTGTGTGTGTGCGTGTGTGTGTGCGCGTGTGCCTGGGCAAGGCAAGGCAAGACAGCACCATAACTCCGGGGAAAATGGAGGAGGTGACTGCGAGTCACGCACTTACTCACTGGCATATACTGTGGGAAACCTGTATTTTGTGGTTTTGTAGAGCATTTGCTTTTTAGAGAAGGCAGGCAAGAAGGCAGACATCCTCTTCTCATTAACAAATTTATCACTTACAACTCTTATGTAAAATAAACTTAGTGTCAACTCTGAAATGAAGAGCTGCATTGGAAATCACACCTAACTACAACAGGTGCTGAGCTGGCAGTTTCACAGAAGATTGTGAAATTTGATCACACAATGGGAAATAGAGCCACTCCTTGAGGGCAATATCTGGAAACATAATGGGGAACCACCCTTCAAAGGTGATCTGTGTAATAATGGGGCTTAGAAACACTTTCTACCTGCTTTGCTTAGAAAATTATGAACATTTTTAATAGTGTTACTGGGTTTTGCACAAGCAGACTATATTTAGCTGTACCCCAACTAGTCCTGCGCTCAGACACACCCAAGGCAATAAACTGCCCGGTGCGTACTTGCTACTACCATCACTTCAAGGTGGAAACTATTAATGAAACTTTCCGTTCTCTTTATGTCCTGGTATTATTGTTAGCTTTTCTTCTCTGTCTGCAGACTACAGCTTTTCACCTATCTTCTTCCAGAAGCTGGGCATTTGTATACCCCTTGAGTAACTTTTGCTGCAGCCATTTTCTGGTAAGTCTCTAACCTTTATATACTCATACACGCTAATGAACATGGAACACCCAGCATTATTGCATTGGCCCCATGACACTCTGTGCTACTTGATGTCTCTCTTCTTTCTTCTTGAGATTGCCATAAAGATTGCACCTGTGCTCCTACATGTACTTATGCACACCACAGCCTCTGAATAATGTAGACTAATAGAAAAGACTTCAAAGAATCATAACACAGTTTTAAAGGGCTGGAAGGAGAGGCTGATGGGAAATGTTATAAGAATTCAACATTTCCTGCTTAGCTAAGCAGTAATTTAGAAGGACATGTAAACTATGTGCAAGTATTTCAAAGAAAACAAAAAGCAAATAAAAGCTATGCACACTGCCCTGATGCTGTAGACAAAGAGCAAAGAAGGGAAAGGTTTGCAGCAAATCATCTGCTTGAGTTCATCATTTTGTTAGGTACTCAGACACAGGGTGAGCAGGGTAATGAAAACATTTAGACAGATTTGGATGTTATTTGATAGAGGTGAATGCAAAGGGAAAGAAGGCGAGTGGTTTAGCAGTGACCTGAGCAAGCCATTATGTGATTGAAATCAATTACCCAGGAGCTCATTAGCAAAAGAGAGTAAATGTCCTGCCTTCTTGCACTGTGCATATTCTATTGGATCCCTATCACACAGCGAATCAAAACACTCTCTTTCAAAGCCACTGAAGGGTTAATACCAGACTGTTCTTTCTGGGACAGTGATTTTCCAGAGCAACTGTGCTTGTGAGGCCAATGAAGCTACCAGCGCAAAGGGAATCAGTGATCAGCAGATATGAGAATTGTCTTGACAGTTGGAACTGGAAAGAAACTAGTGCAGGTCAGTGAATACTAACATTTTATAAATCAAATGTACACTGCACTTTGTCCTTGTCTCCTAGTAATTAGGATAGAGGAAGAAAGAAGAAACATTTTGAAGAGCGTGCATACTATTTTAGAGTGAAATTCACTCATGTTCACTCCCATTGAACCAGTATGGTTCAAGTGGGATTTCAGAAATGCAATAGACTTTGTGCAAAACTTAGACAGGCAACAACAGAACAAAGCATTTGGCGCAAAGTTCAAGGGGCACGTGTTGTATAACTGACCTGTCTGAACCCAACCTCATTTGTGGTACTAAGTGCTTGATTTGGCAGAGTGTCTTTGGATATCCCAATATCTTTATCAGTTTGGTCATTAGGAGTCTATGTGCTACTGAAAGTCAGTTCCAGCAGAATAGGGATTAAATATTTGACTGTATTAGGGGCTTTTGAAAAGGAAGATCTTAGTTTTGAGAGCCCAAGAAAATCGGACTCTTAATAATGAAGTAATTAATACTTTAACAATAAGAGAAAATCAATTATGGTAACTTCTCTGATTATTTCAAGATATTTTAAGGAAGCACACAGACAAGCAGTTGATACATGGAAGACAGAAATAGAAGCAGTGATATATAGTAGGAAAAATCTCCATAACACAGGGGGTACATAAAGAAAAAAAAAATCTTTAATTCAATCATAGATATTTTAGGACACGGCGATTCTCTCCTTCTCAAGAGAATATTGCTATTCTTATCATGACCTTGCAGGCTGTAATCTTACACAGAATCATAGAATCATTTAGGTTGGAAAAGACCTTTAAGATCGTCGAGTCCAACCGTTAACCCAGCACTGCCAAGGCCACCACTAAACCATGTCCCTAAGTGTCACATCTACACGTCTTTTAAATACCTCCAGGGATGGTGACTCAACCACTTCCCTGGGCAGCCTGTTCCAATGATTGACAACCCTTTTGGTGAAGAAATTTTTTGCAATATCCAATCTAAACCTCCCCTGGCGCAACTTGAGGCCATTTCCTCTTGTCCTATTGCTTTTTACTTGGGAGAAGAGACCGACCCCCACCTCGCTACAGCCTCCTTTCAGGCAGTTGTAGAGAGCGATAAGGTCTCCCCTCAGCCTCCTCTTCTCCAGGCTAAACAGCCCCAGTTCCCTCAGCCGCTCCTCATAAGACTTGTTTTCTAGACCCTTCACCGGCTTCATTGCCCTTCTCTGGACACGCTCCAGCACCTCAGTGTCCTTCTTGTACTGAGGGGCCCAAAACTGAACACAGTACTCGAGGTGCAGCCTCACCAGTGCCGAGTACAGGGGCACGATCACTTCCCTACTCCTGCTGGCCACACTGTTTCTGATACAAGCCAGGATGCCATTAGCCTTCCTGGCCACCTGGGCACACTGCCGGCTCACGTTCAGCCGGCCATCAACCAACACTCCCAGGTCCTTTTCCGCCGGGCAGCTCTCCAGCCACTCACCCCCAAGCCTGTAGCGTTGCATGGGGTTGTTGTGACCCAAGTGCAGGACCTGGCACTGAGCCTTGTTGAACCTCATACAACTGGCCTCAGCCCATCAATCCAGCCTGTCCAGATCCCTCTGCAGGGCCTTTCTACCCTTAAGCAGACCAACACTCCCACCCATCTCAGTGTCGCCTGCAGACTTACTGAGGGTGCACTTGATCCCGTCATCCAGATCATTGATAAAGATTTTAAACAGAACTGGCCCCAACACCGAGCCCTGGGGAACACCACTTGTGACTGGCCACCAACTGGATTTAATTCCATTCACCACAACTCTTTGGGCTTGGCCATCCAGCCAGTTTCTTACCCAGCGAAGAGT
>WAAD01032364.1:0-21600 GCA_013389945.1 Fregata magnificens | reverse complement strand
CTGTATCACCAATAGGGGGTAATAATCAGAGGGCCCTACCAGACCAGACCAGGGAGCTGCCCTATGCGGGTACATGGGGTTGTAAACTGCCGCCGTCACTCTTGTCCCCGCCCTGCTGAGTCAGCGCTGGCGCTGGTCAGGGGCCCACTCTTTCCCGCTCGGGGTGGGGGGGAGGGCAGGGGAACCCTCTCTCTCCCACAATGAATGAGACAAAGAAGAACTGCCCAGGTAAGAAAGAGACAGAACAGAAGAAAATATTTTTACAATGTAGAAAGTCAGGGCAGTCACAAATTCTACAAGAAAAACATCAGAGATATTAGAACAAAGGTATGGACAACTTACTTGTCCTATGAACTAAGGAAGGGGATGGACAGATTTATCCTCCAGCCTCACTGAAGAGTTTCAACAAAGAGGTAAAACAACCTACTGTAATTCCACAGCATTTACAAATATAAAATGCTAGTTCCAGCTGGCCTTTAACCTCAATCAGAATGTAAATGATTTTTCTTTTTTTCCTTTTTGTAGATTATTCACACTGCATAACATATGGAAGATAAACTGGCATTTTAGCCCTTGATTCTTATGCCTGCCATAATTGACCAAATTTAACATTTTTTTTAAGGAAAAATAAGATAATTACCGCTAAAAGTATTTCTTAAAAACTTCTTTTTGCAGGTTCGTTTGCTAGGAAAATTATGAATGAATCATCTTCAGTAACTCAATTCCTGCCAAGCATACTGCAACAACAAAATATTATCATAGGAAACATGTAATTCACTTAAAACGGGGAGAGGAAAAAATAGGTCGACTTTGACAACTTATTTTTTTAGATTCCATACTCAGGTTCATTGAATAGTGTTGTTTCTGATGAATTCCTATGTATTTATGACATTCACGTCCTCACATATGATTTCAGCGGTTTACCAATAAATGTGTAAATAAATAAGTCACCAGGAAATTTTTTTAATATTGTTTACCTAAGGAATAAAAAGATCCTTCAGATTTGTATGCAGCAAAGGATAAAAAGGACTATTATTATACCAAAAATAATAGACATAATGAGCAGAGTTCAGTAAATGAGAGAGGAAAGGAGGACTGACACTAAAACCAAGGGTTTTGTGATCTAAATTTCTCTATCAATCAAATTTGCCAACGAAAGTCATTCACTAAGAAAAAATAAAAGCAGGTTCTTTTGTTATACAATTTTCAGGTTTACAAAGGAAAACCAACTCTATAAATGCTATTTTGGGGGGCATTAATTCATGCAGCAACCCAAAGGTTAGAGAGGGAGTGGATGTGAAGGTGCAGCATTTTTCAAATCTGAAAATGGATACATCTGTAGTACAACTGGGAAGTATGACCGCACTATGTGAAGATGAGCCTAAGCAAGCTTTCATCCTGTTAGGTTGGGTACCAACATCAGAGAAGATTGTCCAATACGGATTTCAATGTAGGAGACAGCCATGGAAAATATCCAAGGCTGTACTAACATCTAAATCTTTGCAACCCGACTGCTCCTGATGCTTCAGACAGCTGGTTCAGTCATACGCACCTGCGTAGCTGCCCTAACACCATTAGACTGCAGTACAGACATACCCAAAAGCAAATGCCAGAGGGCTTCAGTAGAGAGATACTTGGAACTGTTACTTCATATAATCAATTACTGGATATCTGTCCTTATCTTTGAGACACTGTCACATTGAAATGCAGGACCTAAAGGGAAATGTACGGTAACTGTGTGGCAATTTGATGTAACTCATAACAGAAAAAGTTCTCAAAAAAGAACACTTGCAGAGAGACCTTCAGATAGAGATGCCTCTTTAAGTAACTTGAGTATCTCACCGAGCAGTCATTTATAGACATTCTTCAGTTTCCAGGAGAGAAAAAAAAAAGCTTTATAATCAATTTCAAGTTTAAAAAGTACTAGTTCCCTATCTCTTAGTCTCTGAACTATTGCTGAAATGTATTTTTAAGTTTTTTGATCAACTGATGGCTTCCACACATTTCTTAAGCACTTAATTGTAAGTCAGGAAAGAAAGTCCATTTAATTTGATGCCTATAAAGTTGGTGAATGATTTACGGTGTCCATGAAAACACTTAAAAGCTACAAACGCTTCTTACCTTTCCCTTCAAAGTTCTGGTGTTTAAGCAGCTCAAACAAGTAATTTATCAGCTGTTGAAGCTGATGAAACAGGGCTTCACTGATGTGGGAGAAAATAACGATCTCGTGGTTAAGACTTTGAATCAGGAGTTATGAGACATAGCTCCTAGCCCTGATTTCCCACAGACTTTGTATGTGACCTCTGCAAGTCATCTCACTCCTTCATGTTTCTATACATCTGTAAAAATGGGAAATTTAATTCTCTCTCTCGGGAATTCTTATGAACCAGCATGTCCAAAATGGTATGATACTGGGCTACCTTTGTAATACTAAACAATGGCAGCAACATTCTTGGGCATGAAAATTCATCATTTATCATGTAAAATTGTGCCTGCCACACGCTCAAACAATTGCCAGTCATGACTTGGGAGTTACATGGCCTAGAAGCCCTCCCAGAGTAGCCATTGCTTTTAGTATCATGTTTTAAAGAGAGAGTATCAGTATCAATAGGAGAGATTGCATCGCAATAGGCCAAAGAATGGTCCTTATCCTGTTGGAAGTGTTAATGTAGATTCAAGCTCTAGTTTTGCTTATGTTACTAAGTAAAAAAAAGCCAGGGAGAAAGCATAAGCACCGGGCACCCACACATCTACGTGTAAGGAAAAAGCTGTTTCTTTGGGCCTGAATGTAAATCAGGTAACATGATTTTATGTAGATTGCATTTTGCTTAAACAAACACATTAGGTATACATTCTCTCTCCTTTCTTACCATCCTGTAATAGTAAAAAGATGATTTAAATTTAGCAGACCCTTGACGAATTGAACAACATAATGTAAACAGTGAAGAGACAATTAAAACAAGAGCCTGAATGACACTGTGACAAAGTAAAGACAGGGCACTGAAGTGCAAAATTCCTTAAGAAGTTAAAAAGTAAACAGCAAACCATTTTACCTGGATTCTTCCAAGATGCATACATTTAAATGTCGATGTTAGTAACATTGTAACATGGAAGAAAAAAACCAACATGAAGATAGGCTGGGTGTAAGGTCACTGTGCAAAATACAGGAATGACGCTTGTGACTGGAAGCCTGGCCATCAAGGGCATGAACAAGAAGCTATGCATCTGATATGCAAAATATACTGGTTTGCTCCTCTGTTTGAGCTGGCAACCCCTGTATCCCATACAACCGGAATGGTCTGGGGTTTCCCCTGTTATTGTTGCCACTGCCTCTTTGCCTCCAACCAGCTTTGTGTCCCCTGGCACTTTCTGTTTGACAGTATAGATTTAAATTGTGACCTTTTGCATTTGAACTTCTATTTCTGCCCTTCTGAGGGGGAATTCTGCAACTCTTGCTCTTTCACGGGTATTTACACGCAGGCCTACTCCACCAGTGAATTCCCCAGGAAAACAAATGGTTGGGCTCATGCTGTTTTTCCTTTGGGAGTCCCACTGGTGGTGAAAGCAGTGACAGCTGCTGCTTGAAACAAATTTCTGTGCATTTTGCTATGTAAAACCAAAAAGTGCAAACCAGAGTGGCAAGAGGCCATCTTACGATTCTTTCTTGTTCACTCATATTACTCTCAAGCACTCCCAGTGAATGAAATTCCACAACTTCCCTAGGTAACACTTACATTACTTTATTAGAAAGCTTTTATTTTCAGAATATTGTTTTTTTCCACCACAAATTAGAAGCTGATTACTTTGTGCTCCACTGATGGAGCTTCTTATAATCTTTCTGTAACAATATTTTACATATCAAGAAATTATGTCCATTCAGCCTTCCTTCTTTTAAACTCAACAAATCCAACTCTTTCAATATTACATACCTGTAAGTCACGTTTTCAAAATGTTCTGCCGTTCTCCTCCAGTTGCTTATTAAAGGTGCTCAGGTCTGGATACAGTACACCTTCAGCAGCAGGGCATACCTCTCCTGGATTGTATGTTACTCCTGTTAATATACCCCTCAGAGATTTCTTTTTCTTCCCTCTACCTTCAACAGTATCACTTATCTTGTTAGCTTAGTACTGGTTTACTAGCCATGCTAAAAGCCCATTGTCTTCTGCAGTATTTCAGTGGGTTATACTCCATTTTATATTTACGCATTTGATTTCACTTTTGTAAGTGCAGTACTTTCTACTTGCCTTTACTGAAAGACATCATGTTAATTTACAGTCCTCTATGTATCAAGTAATTCTGCCCTGCGGGATAAGGCAGGTTCAGACAAGAGTAAACTTTCAAATTCCACCAATAAGGTTGCTAATAAAAATACTGAATAAAAATGGACCAGACACCCCTGTGACCCTACTTTGACATGAGATAATTGATAATCACTCCAAGTCTACCTTTTCAAGCAGTCTGCCTTCACTTCATTGCAGGATTTGCTTAAGCTTTGATGATAAAAGTCTTACTCAAGTCAAACATATCACATCTGCTGTATCCATCTTCTGCAGGCCAGTTACTCAGCCAAAGGAGGAAATCAAAGCAATTTGATAAGGGTCATTCCTGAAAACTCCATATTGACTTTCATACTTGAAGTTTAAACACCTGACGAATAATAAAAGCTTCATGAATAAAGTTCTTGCTGATATCAAGGTAAAGATGACTTGTAATTCCCCAGGCCCTCCCCCTTTTTCCCTTAAACATGGTTCTGGGTAGTCCTCTCTATCTTCTAATAGCTAGATCTCCATGATACAGCTGTCTCTCTTTTTCTCCAAGAAAACTGATCATGGTTTATACATTGTTTTTACTGGACCTTTAGCTTCAACAAGAAGCAGAACTAGGCCACACTGGCTTGAGCCAGTCATTGAAAGAAAAACAAATACACTTAAATTACTATCTGGACAAAAACCTGTTGGCATGCTGGACAGGTCTAAGTGTTCAGAACCTCCTGTTTCTGATCTCAGAAGTTTTCTTTTTTTAGTAATTATTCATTTCTTAGGATTACACAATTCCCCTGCATAATTTAGCTTTGTAGGATAATTGGAGAGAAGAAAAATATATTCAAAAGGTAACCTCTTGGCACTGTCCTTAAACAAGCCAAACATTTACGTGGAGTCAACTTATCCTGAATTATTTTTCTGTTTCTGCCTGTTTTTCTTCAGAGAGCATTAAACAGAAAACCTTACAATAGCTAAACATGAATGCATTTTGATGATGTTTATTCAAGAGTATTTTTAAATCCAAGTAATTCTAAGATATCTGAATTGAATACATTTCAGTGCTACATAGCATCAATTTGGAAGATTTTAATGACTACCTTCAGTAATTTTTTTTTCTGAAATCTTTTTCTTTAGCAGTGGTTTACTTTCTTAGAAGTATTGTTCATTTACACATTTATATTGTAATTGCACATGTTCCCAGGCAGTTAAGAATTTTCAACCTTTGCACTATCCATGGCATGTGTTCACACCACATCCTCAGCTCATACTTGAGATACAGGTGCTGTGTCATCTCAGTCCTGGCTCCACTACAGAATTCCAGAGTTCCCAGAAAGACTTACCCTTCAGGGTAACCTATGAATAGCTTTTTTTCTCCATTTTTAAATGTGTATTTAAACATCTCCACGCATTACTCTCAATGACCTGGAAAGGGGTGTCCAAGTCCTCATACTAAGACTGACAGGTCAAACTTACAAGCTTAGTGTTAACTCCTAGATAGCTGTGTGATAGCATAACTCTTGCTGAATGTCGGCTCAAAGTCTGTTGGCTCTGCTCTAAGCAGAGAAGAGCTTGACAACTATCTACAGTGGAGACTCTCCTCAAGGGTTGCCAGAGTTCTGATGAAGTGTGCCACCATGACTGAGCAGGTTCCACCGTAGACATGTCATATATCATTATCCTGTTCAGCAGCCTTTTCAGATAGCTTTGCTCAGCTATTAACATGATCCTGACTTGATCCTGTAAAGACAAAAACACCCTTTCTTAACATCCCGGTTATGGAAGAATGGCCTAGGTATGGGAGGCCACATGAAAATTACATTCCCTAGTTAAAATAGAATTGCTTGGGAAGAGGGGACGCTATAGGACTTCATGGACGCTATATCCAAAAAAGTGGAAGTAGCAGAGAGAGCCGTAAGTGTGGATTTCACCTGCTCTCCTGAACAATGTTACAAGCTGAAAAGAATATCATCATGAAAGGCAACGTTGTAAACTCCACTGAGGTTCTGTCCTGCAGTCCTAGTCCTGATCATTACCCAGTTTGTTTCTGTTGGTCTTCCACACTGCAAACAATTTAATTAAACCTAGAGAACCTTTGAGAATACTGAGTGAACACTGTGGTTGGTGCACCAAGATAACTTTGCCAAGTGAATGTGGAGCAACCTATGGGATGGCTGAGCTTTAGCTCCAACGGAAAGTCCAAAGACTGGACCTTCAGCCAAGAGAGAGAACAGACAGAAGGCTTCATAGATAACTCTCTCACAGAGCTCTTTCTGCTCTTAATAAGGTTCTCTCCGATAGCACAGGAACATCAGTACTCTAACATGGACAGACATCCAGTATTCACATTGAAATAGGAAGGTTGAGTGGACTAGGATAGGTAAAGAATTTTTCATCCCATCAGAGATCAGAAAGAGATGCTATTTTGATATTTGTTACCGACAGAGAAAAAAATTCTGACAATGTGATGTGAGAAATCCCAGAAATGTGCATACTGAATGTCTGATCATAGACCTGGGAACATACTGAAAAGCAATTAAAGGTTGATGACACCTTAGGAACAGAAAGCTCTGCTTCTTACATTAAAGACAAAAAATATGTATCAAAATAAATCAGGATATATATATACGCACACAAAATCAGGACAGAGAAATTAGGATCCTGTTCCCAGTCATGACTGAAGTCATCCACCACATATTTAAAGCACTCAGGAGAAGAATGGGCAGATGAATATGGTGCTTAACACATCAAACCCAAGGACTTCCGGACTGTGAGGAGTAGACCTTATACCACACTACACATTGATACACTTTGGTGTTGTCAGTTGTCACCTGAACATGCCACCTCCGAATGTGAAAAAAATGCCCAGCACATGTTTCAGACCCAAGTTTTGAGACACTGATGAGCAGAATTTCCTCCTCTTCAGTCTGAGCATGTTTCCGAGAAGTGGTATGTTATGGTCTTGTAAAGAAAATACGTAGAGACATCTTCTTGCATAAAGTGGCTGAGTTTCACTATCATAGTCAGGGATTTCTCAACTTCTAGAAGTATGCCATGGGATCACACAGTTCACAACTAGACCTCAAAATAGGTGCTGATAGATATAAAAAAAAAAAAAAAAAACCCAAACCAAAAAAGCCCTAAGGTTGTTTTTCCTAAGGTTGTTTGATAGGTTTCTTCCCTCCCAGCCCCTCCTTGAACTCCAGGGGCCATGTAAATACAAGTAATTTTTTTTGTCTACTGGTCCTTAAAATAAAAAAAATTTGAAGAACCATAAAATGGTTTACAGAACCTGAGCAAACTGGTCTTATAATATGATTTTAGAAGCCAGTCATTCAGGCAAAGGAGTTCTGGTCCATCTCAGATGAGCCATCATCACTGTCAGGTCTTTGCTAAAAGACAACTAGTCCAAACAAAAGTAATTTGCATTTTTTTCTGAAAGTCAAAATATTTTCAAGGACAAAAATAAAATAACAGTCCCCTTCATATACTGGAAAATAACAGAAGTGGGACTACTTTCCTGAATTTGAATTTTAAGCATAAATGCCTTCTCTTGCAAATCTAGGATGAATCACCATTGTACTTTCTGCTTGGTAGTAAAGTGTGTACTGTAAATGCAGAAAAATGAGTTCCATGGGTCCCAGTATTGCAAAGAGCCTACCAGGTGCTTAAAGAAACTACTGTACAGAGCACCTTGAAAGTTGATGTGAAGACTATGGGACCAAAAAAAAAAAAAGAAAAAAGGGATAATTATTGAACACTGTAGCCATGCACTACAAAATTAGACTCCAGTTCATATTAGCATATAAAAAGATCTGATGAGGCTGAGCTAGTCTGTCATCAGATGGAAGAAAGGCAGAAGGTAGCACAGATGGTGAAGACAGAGGAAATTATTCATGGTTCCTCACCACACCTTGAAAGGAGCTACTGAAAAGATGATGTTGAAAATTAAGACCAGAAGGCATCCAGGAACAACAAAATCTCTAAACCCTCCTTTATATTCCAAAGGTGTAAATATGTCCCAAAGTTAAATAGGCTTATGGTTTGAGGATTTGTCTTTTAATCAAGATTTTTTTTTATCTTTCAGAGTAAAAATACCTGAACACCAAAGGTTGGCTCTTGAGTCTTTAAACAAATGTAGAACCTCATAAATCCTAGCATACTAGATCAACACTCATGAACACAAGTCTTCAAAGTTTGTCTGTCTTTAGATTACTTCAAAGCATGAGCTAAAATGTCCTGTACATTACATTATTTGCAGTGCCATTCAGACCCGCAGCATCAACCATAATTTACAGAGGTCCATGAGGAAAATTAACCCTTCCTGAGTGCAGCCCTAAAGTTCTTCTAGAATCTTAACAGACTACTTACAAAGCAGATGAGCTGACAACTGTGCTTATCTTATGAGCAAGCACTGCCTGATTATTTATCAGAAATAGTTGTAAGGAAACCAAGAGGCAGATTTTTTCCCTCACTTCATAAAGTTTGAAGGTTCTTTCCATTGGCAGATATAGAATCATAGAACCATTAAGGTTGGAAAAGACCTCTAAGATCATCAAGTCCAACCATCAACTAACACCACCATGACTCCTAAACCAGGCCCTGGAGTGCCACGTCTACACCTTTTTTGAACCCCTCCAGGGTTGATGACTCCACCACCTCTCTGAGCAGCCTGTTCCAATGCCTAACCACTCTTTCGGTAAAGAAATTCTTCCTGATGTCCAATCTAAACCCCCCCTGACACAACTTGAGGTCATTTCCTCTCGTCCTATCACTAGTTTCTTGGGAGAAGAGTCCAAGACCCGCTTCACTACAACCTGCTTTCAGGTAGTTGTAGAGAGCGAGAAGGTCTCCCCTCAGCCTCCTCTTCTCCAAGCTAAAAAGCCCCAGTTCTCTCAGCCGCTCCTCAGAAGACTTGTTTTCTAGACCCCCTCACCAGCTTCGTTGCCCTTCTCTGGACATGCTCCAGCACCTCAGTGTCCTTCTTGTACTGAGGGGCCCAAACTTGAACACAGTATTCGAGGTATGGCCTCACCAGTGCCGAGTACAGGGGCACGATCACTTCCCTACTCCTGCTGGCCACACTATTCCTGATACAACCCAGGATGCCGTTGGCCCTCTTGGCCACCTGGGCACACTGCCTGCTCATGTTCAGCCGGCTGTCGACCAGCACCCCCAGGTCCTTTTCCGCCGGGCAGCTCTCCAGCCACTCTTCCCCAAGCCTGTAGCGTTGCATGGGGTTGTTGTGACCCAAGTGCAGGACCCGGCACTTGGCCTTGTTAAACCTCATACAGTTGGCCTCGGCCCATCGATCCAGCCTATCCAGATCCCTCCGCAGGGCCTTCTATAAGTTTTTATAAACTAGTGCACTTTTTTTCGATGTGTCCATTAATGTCCATGACAAAGATATTAGATAAAATATATTTTAAAACCAGTTTTGTGGACTGTGGATATGTATATCCCGTGAATTTCCCAGGACATGAGGAAGAGGATGGAGAGAAGTGAGGAAAAAATTAATTGTAGAACCTAGACCCTACCTAGGTTGTAAAACCTTCCTAGGGTAAAAAAAAACGCAAGCAAACAAAAAAACCCATCCAAGCAAAAAACACCACCACCACCGCAGTAGAACAGGATTTTCTGCCATTGCTGAAGTGGGAAAAATTGCAGTGTACAGCAGTTCTGAGGTTATGATGAAGAAGTTGAAGAGAAGATAGTTACACTGTCAGCAACTAAAGTCCCAAATACCAGTCAGGTGGTGAGGCAGAACTGAAACAGTTCCAAGTGTTCGATGTAATGTACTCATGTACTAAACATGGTGAGTGGGAGCAAGACAGGACATAAGCATGTCCAGTAAGAACAAGGGAAAGCAAATTTACTTAGTCCCAAATGACTGGCATGCCAAAGACATTCAAAGTTAGAATCTCAACTTTTTGCCAAAAAGGGAGAGGACAACAAACAGGCTGCAAGGTTTACAGTCAAAGAGGAAACATCAAGAGGATGGAAAAAAAATGCTGAGTGATGACAGAAAGCTAACTTAATAGTACTGTTCATTTTACATTTCAGGACTTCTCATGGTTTAAATGAACATAAAATAAAGGGGGCCTCTAGTATCGATAAAAGTCCAGTTTGACTGGCAGATGAAAGCTCAGGACTCAATTCTTGACTCTCCCAGAGAATATGTATAACTCTATATTCTACCATTCATGAGGTGGGAAAGGATTTCTCTGGCATCCAAAATGAGGCTAGTAAAATTTTGCTGCCTCTCAAAAATACCATGACAAATTCAGAACGATTTGAAGGTGCCGGGATATGTAAACACATTCAAGAACATGTATTGCCTTTAGCCAAGTACAAACCATCACATTATTTCAGAAGAGAGAAATATTAAAAAAGTTAAATCTCTGCTGATTGCTTCCCTGTAGTTTAATTAGTGAGGAAAGGCAGTAAGGCATCACAGAATTTCCATTTTTGATTTACTGTTCCCCAGAGTCAATATTTTATGCCTGTGTTTTCACTTCTAGGTTCCAGGGACACATACAATACATGTTTTCTATCATGAGAAATCCTGGACACAAGTAACATCTTATAATGGACCACTATTATTCCTCTTCTCCCCTTCTCTTTCATAAACAATAAACACATTGTACTCAAGTAACGATATACAGACACTGGTTTACTGATACAGATAACGCTCCAATCCAGGTTACTTCTGTAAGAAGCAACAAAGATAGGTGATACCAGTACTCAGAAAGGAGACTTGAAACATGAAAGAACCCTGTACACTGTACTATGTAATGGCAACACTAAGGATTCACATAACAAAAAGTATGCTCTGTTGCTAGAATCCCATCTTTGAAAGAAATGTACACTAACTCTCAAACAGAACCTTTTGTTACATAAAACCTCACACAACCTCCCACCTATTTTTTTCCTCCAAAAGACCATGTTCTTCTAAACTATTCCAAGGGTTCTCTTTTCTTCCACTTCAGAAGAAGGTGACCCTATAATATGATAAACTAAGAGAAGGAAATCAGCCAACAGCATTTCTTTTAAAAGTGTCACTAACAAACATGCTTTGGGGAAAAAAGAACACCTTTTAATTCCTTTTACAGCCCAAGCATTTGGTGTTGCAAGTATCAGTCTTATTAAGGAACTACAATCACTTATGACTGAGCAAACGTTGCTAAAAAACCTGTAGCTCTGAGTCTTTCTGGAAGATGGGGCATAGATTTCTAAAACAAAGCTTAACTAAAATAGTAAGTGCATCATAGGAGTCAGACCCGCAAATGAAAATACAAATGTTAGACTCAAAGCTCAATAAAAGAAGAAAGCCTCCTCTATCATTACTCTTATGTTTTACCACAAAAGAACTGAATCATTACAGTGCCAGAAGCTGTGCTAAGCTGCAATGAACGCATGCCTCTATTAAAGAATTCCATGTGAAGACTTCAACAAAGCAATCATGAGGTACCTAAGGTCAATGAAATAAACCAAGAAACACACTACAGCCAAAAAAAAAAAAAAAAATCCGCTTTTCATCAGCTTTAAATTGCATTTTGACTTCTATAACCTGCTTCCATTTGTTAACCAAAGGGCAGAACATACTGCATACTCAGCTTGCATGATAATGAAAAAGTTATCTGGATGTTAAATAGCTAAAATAATCTTTTTAATACTGTTTGATAGGTCTCCATATGCCAATTAGTCTTTAGAAAACTCTAGATCTGTTGGAAACATAGTTTCATATTATTTATACTTTATATTATTAAAATTTTTGAGCACACAGTTCCCTATTTTTTTCTCCTTTTTGTTGAAATTCAGAAACCTGTGAGAACATGTCAAACTCATGAAACTGTTCTGTATTCTTATGGAGAAAGACTCTAAGTAAAATTATCCCCACCCCAGCCTTACATGGATGAAATGGGCCTTAATAAAGATAACCGAAATCTAGAAAATATAATGCACAAGGCAAACAGAAAACAGTCCATAAGGTTAGCACAGTCTTTCCAGTCTTCTCTGCTTAACTGGAATTTGAATTCTGCTCCAAGTTCTCCCCACTACAGCTATTATTTGGCACAGAAAAGACCAAAATCCTAACAGCAGGCTTTATCTTACACTAATTAGCATGTTGTATTTCTCTCACATGTCTGAAAATCCACTACTAGGTATTAACACTTCTATTTTACCACAGCTGTGGCTTCCAGTTAAGAGACCTCAAATATCCAGGTATTGTTTTCTTTGGCAATTTCTTAGTAATGTATTTAGAAACTTAAACAAACCTGTCACAGATGATAAAGCTATCTAACATCGAGGCCACGGGGTGCAACATGCTGGACTATGGATAACAGATGCTATTGGGATCCTCTGCCTGTGTGTCTCGTGGCTGTAGAAAGAACTTCCCATATTCTTACCATGAGGTTCAGAAAGCTTCCCACAAGAGTTGCAAAGGTAAAAAACAGGCTTCGAGGATTCTGTGGACAGAAGTGAACAGCTGAACCCCAGACCACAAGAGAAACCACCTGTTTTCAGCATACTGTATAAACCCATGCTAAGCGTGTCCCAGGAAAGTTTCCCAGATATTATATAAAGAAAAAATAAGAGAAGAAACACAAAAATTAACAGTATTTAAAAAGAAAACTTAAGAAAGCCAAGGACTGAAAACTTACTACCACCACATATATATTCTGCTGCATGGGCAAAGTCATACAGGGTGATCAGATATCCCACACTGACCAGGACAGGCACAAAATGGAAACCTTTTTCCAAAATCTCCAAGAATTTTACTAGATCATTATTTTATTGCAAGTTTTACAAGTGGGATGTGTAAGAATTTCCCTCTCCCCCTTCCTCATAAACTGCAACCCTGGAAAAAGCTGGCAAATAGCTGTAAGTGTCCCACATAAATCCTGGAATGTTACTTGCATCCAATCTTTTCCTTTCAAAACCCATTTATTTTCACCCTACCATGCAAACATATCCAGGCATCAGAACAAGACGACAAGCCAAACTGTGCTCTTCAGATTCAGTTAGGCAAAGAAGTCATGGTTTCAAGTTCCTGTAGCGTTCAGTCATCCAAAATTAGAGTGGATACATAAACTGTCATTACAAGAGTTCTGGAAAGTGGTGAGTACCAGAAATAAGTTTGCAGTTGTCTTATTGTTTTATACTCTTCATTCATTTCCATTCTCCATGGAACTCTTGGGTTCCATGATTCCCACAAGTCGCGGAGCTAACATTTAATGTTTCAACACTGGAAATTGTTTATGGTTTCTTAACTCCAAGAATTGTGCAACAAACTAAGCAAGCTAGTAACCATAGCAACTGTGGTAGAGAAAAAACAAGTTTCAGCTATGAAACTGCAGTGTATTTTTAATTCTTGCAAATGCTATTCTTTCATATTCTACATGTGAAAAATTCATTAAACTTGTACAGTAACTAACGTATATATCTATTATGTACTAAAAGACACTTCTTACTACTGTGCTGTATTAAGTACTCCATTCCTCTCTCCTCTCTTTTCCTCTCTCCCTTTATCAGAGTACTACACTTTCTTCTGTTTGCTTATGAACACCTGTATAAAAAAATTAAAAAGATGCTTCAATGGAGAAGAAAAATGCACTGTCTAGTTATTTTTATGCAAGTAGATTCATTAATGTCAGTTACATTTACTGTCCTATTAACAAACAGCTTTTGTAGTATACTGTCCTTGAATTGGCCATGAAGCACTCGTATTTTGCTGATTCTAGGGACTTTGCTAGGAAGGCATTAAATAACAAGCCCATGAACACATCTGATTATATAAACTACAGCATGCATTACTATATAATGCACTTAAAGGCAGCAGCACTGAACCACTGTTTGGAACTGAAATGATTTTAGGTACCCACATCCCATGCAGGGAATGGATCTACATACCTAAAGAGAGTATTACATTAAGCCCTGTACAATCTTACACAGACACTTTGCTTGTAACTATTGTTTCATAGTGATGGCAAGCAATCACACAGGTGTTAATGAATACAAGACAGAAACACTGAGAAGTTTTCCACTCAACTACCTATTTCATCCCAATTTTGGTACTTTATGAAGACTTGACGGATAAAACTTTCAGGAAGAAAAAGATCTCAAAACCATATGCAAATTTAAAATTCATCCATTTGGATTATTTGAGGACTTTAACAGACAAAATGATTTTAAATAATTGGTATCTTTCATCAATACTGTCAATATGTCTAAATGAAGAAGGCTACACTTCTTGTCCTCTCTTACAAAACAATGCTTATAAGTATCTTTCTGTAAAAAGCTTTTACATCCCCAAAATTTCAGAAANGGAAGAACCTAAATCAAAAAACTGTTCCCAAAGATTGGGCAAAATATCATGAAGCTACGCAGGCTCAGGGGCTTCTTATTTTGTTTTGGGAGGCTTTTTGGTTAAACTAATAATCTTTCTGATAGATAAAGATACGTGCACACAAGTTTCCAGTACTTCTGTAACACTCTGATGAGTAAATTTTAATTCAATCAAATAATGCACCAATTTAACAGAATCCAAGAAAACATACAGATCACGTCTCCAGTCCTGTAAGTAGGAGACATCCATGGAATGAAAAAATAAAGAGCCTAGATAAAGCCAGTTTTTCTCTATTGACTCTGGCATAGAAGAGCATCCTCTTGATTTGGATAACAAAGGCCATGACCACATGGTCCTGCTGGAGGCAGCCGGTTGGAGATACACTAGGACAGAAACAAAGCTGGGCACAACTACCAGCACATGCTAACTGCCACAAACAGCAGGATGACTGCTTTGGACTAGCGGGAGGTGGCCACATCTCTGCAGCTCACAGCACTTCCTTTAGAAACGTCTGCTTTCGCAATTCCATTTATCAAGTATATTTTTATACTTGATGCTTATTTAGCATTGTATTAATAACAATATTGTTTTAACGCATTCTTTTTAATTAAATCCGTGAAGTATTTTAACCAAAACAACATGGATGTAACATTTTTATCAAGTGAAGAAATAAAATACTGCAATAAATAGAAATTTGGACACAAACCCAACATGCCAATTTATTTTTTATTTTCTTTGTACTACCAGAGTCTAGTTTGAACAATTCTTCTGCAAAAACATGCACATTTCACTGGACAGTACAAGTATTTGCTACAACAACATTCACGTACATTAGTTAGATGACACAAAAATCTTCAAATGCTGTACTTCAGAAATAAAGAAACTGGTATACAGCTCTGACAAGATTCCAAAAAGTATGCATTATTTTTAAAATGGCAAACACTGCTTATTTTTCTTTTCATAACCAAATGATAAACACTGTACCAAGGAAAGATCACGCACAGCAACAGATGCTCCTTAAGTTCAGACATCACATTCGCACTTTATCCTTACAATATTTTAATGTAGCTCAGGTGATTGCATCTATTTAGGTCAGCGACTCTAAAATTATGTACCTATAATAAATAATGGATCCCCTAAATCAATGATAAGGTATTACCTTATAAATAACTGCCAATTCCAATGACACATCAAGACAATGTTCCTTACAAACCTTATCACCACTCTACCCAAAGTCCACAAAGTCAACAGCAATTACTGAACATACAGAGAGTAAAAGTGTACGTACAGCCAAACAGGTATCTTAACACTCAAATTGCAACATATGTAATATATGTTGCACACATTAATCCACTAATTAACGCAAAGTTTGATAAGGGTGTCACAGGTTGTGATACTTAATCTTCTGGCATCTCTTACATCAAATGGCAAAGATGCACAGTCTTAACTTCACTTGCAAGTATGCAGACTTAACTGGAATGTTTAGAAGGGATAAGTAATACATATCCCAACAGGAAAATAAAATCACATCATAATTTTAATAATTAAACCATACTTACTTCTGTAACATCTGCCCCTGACCAAACCTTTGCACAGTGTCTTAAAAAGAACTGGTTTTCCATGCTGACAAGTACTGCTTTTATATGTGGTGAAGGTTTGAAGTAATTTGCTTCTTGTAAAAATTACTTCTTCTCTCCAAGAAAATGACTGAAAATAATCTATACCTTCTATTACAATACTGAAAGCTTAAACTACAGAGCTTAATGTAACCACACACTGACAAAGAATTTCAAGCAAGCTACAATTAATGGGCATACTCTGTTTTAACCTGGCTGCTTTTTACAGGATACTCTCCCTCTCTTCTCCAAAACCAGCCCCTTCTGAGGCCGTAACCGTGTGGAGCTCTGATGAATCTTTTGAAAGCCTGGTGTAACTTGAACGTTGGCTCCGCTTGTGAGCTATGCTCTTCAGGTTCTCATTCTGAACCACAGCTGAATTGGAACCTGAGCCAGGGTGCAGGATAATTTGAGGTGAATCTCTGATACCTTGTATTTCTTCAAAATTTTGATTAGCTCGATTGTTTGGAGCACTGTTATTATTTAAGGTTACTGTACTAGGGGTTCTGTTTAAATTATAGACTTTCTGGCAAGCTGGCCAGTTCTCTTCTGGGCTACTTGCTATCAAGCTGCTTTCAGAAGGGCTTTTCTTATCTTCTGAGCAAATAGACATGCGAACCACAGCTGGATCTTGAAGGCCACTAAGGCTGTGTGGAATTCCTCTCTTTCCACTGTGACTGTCATCTTCAAGCTCAATGAGATTTGCCTTTTCAAGCTGTGAATCATCTGCTCCTTCATTATGGAGGGAATGATTTGGAGAACTTTCGTTGGATCTTACACCAGAGTCAGATGAATCTTTTTTATCCAAAAGGGCATCTGTCAAATACTCCTTTGCTTTGATGAAGGTTCTAATAGGTTCAGATCCATGTTCCGGAGATTTGGGCTGCTTCTCTATTTTGCCATCTGTTTTCTTATCTTTACCTTCCTTAAGAAGCGGAGTATTATCAGATTCCTCAGTTCCTGACTCATCTTCATCACTTGGAAGTTTCTGATACCGGAGAGTAACTCCCTTAAGCTTTAAATCTGCAGCCTGGAAAATACTTGTTCTTTCCGAAGACTTCTTTCCTGGTAGAAGCTTGGAACCAGACTGATCAGATTTTTCATCTTCTTCAGTAATAGGATCCAAAGGAGATGCATCATTAGTAGAAACACCTGAAGTACTGTAATCAACAACATCATTCCTCTTCAGCAAGAAGGACTTTCTTCCATCATCTTGTTTCTGTTCACCGTCTTTTCCTTTCTCCTGTTCTGCACTGGAATGCAAGGAACCCCCTGATGTACTCTGCCCCATATAGAAAGCACTTGAGCTATGAGGGGAGGACCTACCACTTACTGTAGTAGAACTGGCGCCTCCTTCTAACTGTGACATTTGAGCAATATACTCTCTGTATGCATCTCTGTATTCTGCCTGTACCTTGTCAGTAAGCTTTGATATTTCAATACTAGAATCTTGAGAGTTAAGACTTGAAAGACTTGGAGTTCTACGAGTTTGTGACTGGAGAAAAAAAAGAAAAAAAAGAGAGAGATAACAGTTAAATGAACTATTTTTTACTTTTACTGACCTTTTTAAATTAAATAACTCAAAGCATCAAGTATGTGCTTAAATGATTTTTTTTGTTGCTGTGAATAGACTACACAAGTGAAATTGTCAATGCTATAATTAAAATATGCTTACTATAGTCATATATATGCAATCACACATACATTCACTAAACTTACAAAGTATTCTTATTGTTGGTCCCCATAACAGAAGATTTCCACCAAACAGGCATTTTATCCAGTGTATTTGAGGCTATATCTTTTGAATATATAACAATTGAATTTGTATGTCGAGATGGACTTTTCTAATACATTTTTGTACCTTTACAAAATTTGCACCGTATATTAGAAAGACAGCAGGAGTTCATCTAAACGCTGAACATCTCTCAAAAACATTTTTAAAAGACCCCCATCCTACACACTTCAATATATCCTGACAAAATTCCATTGCATATAGCTGATTTCAGAAAAACCAGTTCTTGGACAAACATATTCCTCTTTGCCTGCACCTCTGCTCACTTTTAGTGTGCACACAGAGAACTCCATAGGCATAGGATGCTAGGTCGTCTATTAAATGCTAGAACCAAGGTCTAGCACCGAGCTGAACAAAGTAAAGGAGTGGACTGTGGCTGAACATATGGCTTCGTGTCACGCATATAACAGGCTGCTCACTACCACCAAGTAAAAGATGTACGGTGCCCAGTGCATTGGAGCTGAGGCATTGACTTAAGCAGTAAGTACTTTATGAAACCTACCCAACTTTGCAGTGCACAAGAGATAAGATTTTGAAAGACTCTTGAGGTAGTATGTCTTATTTGGGGCAACACTGAAAATGAACCATGTTTCAAAAACCTACCTTCAACTAGAAAACACTACTAAAAAAACCCTAAAAGGACTTGGGTAATTTTAACAACCTAAATGTAAATAGGAAAATTAATGTGTGGATTCAAACACTGTGAATGAATTTAAGATTTAGAACAGAATTGCTTAATCATATAGATATACCCTCTTGGTCCATGCTTCTCTCTCTCACCCTCTGTTTTCCGTTTCTCCTTCCCCCCACCTTTTTCCTGCTCTTATATGCATCCTTCTTATCTTTCTTGTTTCTGTTCATCATCTTTTCTTTTTCTCTTGTTCTGCACTGGAACGCAATGCAAACCAACATGTTTCTTTCCTTCTCAGAAGATGCTCATAATCTCCCCAGCAAGCAACATCCACGAGATCTGCAGGTTACCATTCCCTCTATATTACTAAACAAGTATTACTGACAGCTTTTTGTAAGATCAATAATGTTGTACACACACAGAATACTGGGGAACAGCTAAACATGATTAACTAAAGGAAAACAGTGTTTAAATGACTTCTATCTGCCATGACTCCTAAGCAATTCAATGCCCAAAGCAAAATGCAAAAATCTCAGAAATATTAACACTTGATTATTTATGCATATTCACTACTATTTATCCATACTCACAGCAGCTATGGTTCCTCACCAAAAAGAGAAATATTTGATTTTGTTGTGCCTTTCCAGTAGTACTCCTTCTTTTTACAGAGAAGCAGCTATATTCTTTTCTAATCAGTATCGCCTTTAAAAATTCCAAGAGGCGAATTCTAATGTTTTCTTAAGGACAAACTACCTTTCTCATTCTTCTGACTCAACTTCAGATAACTATATGGGCATCAGAAGCACTATTTATTTAAACTTGCATTTTAAAGAGTGTTTTAAAAAAGATTTTCTTGTACTTCTTTCTGTGCATTTGACACAAAAACAATGTAACAAATGGGAGTCATGCCACTTTGGTTTGGAAAAACATACATTGATACTCCATTGCTGGAAATAGGCAGTAAGGGTAATCAGGATCCTACAAACACACACAAGTGCACACGCACACACACAGAGGTATCTGGGATAGAAATCTATCTCTGGTATATATATCCCAAACCTCTTTTCAGTGACAATTTTGAATATTAAAAATATCAGCTATAGCTAGTAATTTCAGGGGTCTTCCTATTTTGATGCACCTTCAAGATTTTCTAATTTAGACTTCCAGAGATGAAAAAGCTGCTAAATATTTGGGTTTGGGGTTTGTTTTGTTTTTTAACTCTAATCACTATTTAGATGTCAACTGATTTGCCTTATTTCTTAACAAGGACAAGAGAAAATCACGCACTTCGGGTGATTTCACAAGATACAGAAGAAAATTGACCGTAACCTATGGCAGAAACCATAGTTAGAGAAGGATGTCAGCTCTGGAGTCTATGAATAGATTATGCATTGTCAGGACAAGGCTCTGATGTCACAGAGCGCTGTAGCTATCTGTTTAAAAAAACCCTAATAAATGTATCTGTAACCCGTTGAATAGCATAACATCTGGCTAGCACATAGCTAAAATATTTCATACACAAAGTCTGAATACTACGATAAACAGCAATCTTGCAGGACGCTGCCCTAAGCTAGACGAGCAAAGCATGATAGCTTTGATTTTTTTTTCTCTTGAAGAGTGATTACTGGAACAGATGAATAGTTTTCAGATGGCACAGACTAAGGACTTTGACTCAGAGAGTGTGGCTACAGTTTACATCTCTGCAAAACTGGTCTTTGCCAAGACTGAGAACTGAAAGTACCTGAACTGTCACAGTAGACTTATCTCTTGATGTGTCTGTATCCAAGAATGGAAAAAACCCTTTACTATAGAGGTAAGCAAGCAGAATACATTTCTCTGTTAAATACCTGCCAACTTAAGTTACTATGGCGTGGAGGAGCTTCATCAAGACCAATTGTGTTGAGTTCTTCAAAGCTGAAGTTAAGTGTGTAGGGAGCTTGACCAGAAAGACCCGTAAGCTCAGTGTGAGGCAACTCAGTGTTATGCCCAGGACAGCGAGTAAGTTCACTATGAGGAATTGCAGTGGTAACATGCTCAGTTGTTCCACGTGGATCTTCCTGAACAGCTTGATTTTCTGAATTTCTCATTTCAAGAATCTTAACACACAAAAAGAGACAGTATAAATGTAACTATATAAATAGAATAAGTTCTCAAAATCGTTAAAGAATTATTCCTATTAATTCCTATTAAAAATAGGAACAAGGAATTCACAGCTGTAAAAACGTACTTACATATGTAGTTGTGATTATGGAAAAGTATGAAGAAAAAGCTGTTTGTGGATCTAGTGCATTCATTGTCTACTGCAAATCACATTTTAACATTTAAGAGTTTTTCTGTATTTACAAATTATTCTTATTACTGCTCAGACCCTTAAAAGAACTCATATGCCACAAAACACTTAAATTCTTGTAGAACTAGGTAAGTGATAAATTACAAATTTAAAAGCAAAACCAAACACTTCTGTTTTATAGCTTAATCAACCTGAATCTAACAATAAATCTCACCTTGTAATTCTCAGTGTTTTCAAGACTGATTTAGCAGTTGGGAAACATGCTGTTATTTTCAGAAAGAAAACTGGCAATATACTAAAAATACTTAAGAGAAAACAGAGTTCTCTGTGATGCATAACCCTCACTGTAAAACTGTCATTTACTCTCAAACCAGGAGGAGGAAAATGGGGGAAATTAGATATCTACATATATGCTTCAATAACAGTACACAATGCAGCATTCTTGCATTATACAAGTACGTGTCAATCGAATACTGTACATTTATCTCATGGGCTTGATTTTTAGCTTAAGATTCTTTAAAAATTTTGCTTATGCAATTGTGTGCCATGCATCTCTAACAGCCTGGCTGTCCACTTTAAACTCCCTGACTAACTTTTAACAGAAGGACAGAGGCTTCAAAGAGAATTAAGTTCTGACAATTTCATTAAAATAGGCAAATTT
>WAAD01032363.1:0-18569 GCA_013389945.1 Fregata magnificens | reverse complement strand
ATAGGAAAACTCAAAGCTCCAGAACATTAGAGAATTCTGAGATGTGATAAAGAGGTGGTAAAAATGGAAAGCAAAAGTTATTTAGATGTGGACCTTAGTTGCCCAAAGAGAGCTGGACTGGAATACACGGCAGGGCAGGGGCCTAAATTCCATTCCATGGCATTATTTCCTTTTTAACTGACAAGAACAACTGAGCTGTGGTAGTGAAAGATCTCACAACTGGAGGCAAGGACCTCAAGGCTTTGGATTTAGTTTGAACTTTGGGTTACACCGAGGACGAGTAAAACCCTAATGGTCTGAAAAGAGAGGTGGCAACAGAAGGCTGTGGATTGGGTCACAAAGGGATAATTTGAAGGTTGGCTAAGCTTTGAACATAAGTCTTGTGTAAAAAGATCAGAATTTGTAGATGATGGAATATAAGAGTTTGGTATAGAATTGTCTTTCCAGTTCTTCTGAGAAAACAATGGTGCCACTTTTGATATTGTCTGACAGTTGTTAGTGAGCACCAAACTAGGAAGAGATAGAAACTTGGCATGCTTACTCTCATAAAAGAATTTTCGTCACTCTATACCAAAAGAAGGAAAGCAATGCTCTGAGAAGTTAAAGCTAATATCTTAGGGAAACATAATTAATATAATTCATTTGTAGCAGTTATCTGAATATTACGCAATCTACAATCATGGACAGCAAATTATTCACTGAATTATTTAAGAAATACAGAAGTTTTTCTTTGTGACAAGAACTTCAGAATGAACTATGCCTAGTAATTGATTTATTGGAATTTTAACTTCTAGTGGGTCAAATAATATATCTTTAGTTCTTAACTAAAATGATTGGTTTACCATCCTTCATTGATAATCTAAGGAAATACTTTCACAGTATCCACATATTGTGAAAATTCAATTAATTCCCAGACTAACAATAAACAAGTTTAACTTCTGTCATAGAACTCCATGACTGTAGCCCAGCCTGGGCTAATTAATGCACTGTGTTGCTTTTGTACCTGAGAAGCCTACCAGTTGACGCAGAACTAGTTTGTGTTGCATTATGTTGCATAGACTTCTCCATGTTTAATAAGCAGAAAATTCACCTTTTGTGCATCAAGTACCTGTAAACATCTGCAATTGTTGAATTTGCCTTATGAATAATACAAGTCTCCAAAATGATCATAAAAATCCTGTTACACTGCATATCAACTGTCCTTATGTCTTCATCCTGTTAGGCTGTGTTGTGAAAAAAGTATTTTGAACTATGCTTTTTGGCTCCCAAATCTCTGTTCCACCTCTTTTTGGAGGTAAATGAAATCTGAGCGGAACAGAGAGCTGTAAGCTAGAAACACGAGAGAATTCTATAGACAAAGGATGGAAATAGCACTGTTTCCAGGGGAGAAGGAGAGTGGAATCACTCTCTTTCCTTTTCTGAGAATAACTTTGGGTCTCTTTGATGGTCCACCCTGTTTTTATACACAGGAAAATGAATTTGTTTACTTTTCTGTGATGAAACATATTTAAGAACAAATTTTACATTTGGAAATCATCATAATCCCTGAATCCCTGGTATATGCAATAAACAAAAGTTGTCTCACACCTTTGTCAGCTGTCAAGTACATTTTGGATTGTGTTGTGTACTGTTAGGCTCAGAGGTTGAGAGGGTTTTAGGACAGTGAAGGATATATCTGTTCAATTTGAGAACTACTACTAATGTTGGTGATGTTTCTGTTTTCCAGAAAAAAAATCTGTTCTCCCAATAGGGTTAAAAAGCTTAAACCAAAACAGGGACATAAGGACAGTGATGACTGACTTGTTTGACCTGCATAGTAATATTAAATTTAATTACAGATTCAAATTATTAAAATCCATATCATCAGATATTCCCAGAAAGCAACAGTGCCAGTTAGCAACTGTACCCTACTGCCCGTTGTAATGCAAAATCACAACCTCTCAATATTCTTGTCTATTGATCATATAAGATGTTCCACTTACCACAAAAAGCAGGAAAAATAGACAGTCTGGATTTATGCTTGTGTTTTTTAAAAAGTATTTTATCTCACGATATAGAATAAAGGAAATTTCCCCAGCAACAGCTGGTGTTTATAAGTCATTCAAAACATTACAGAATATTCTAGTGTGTTTACTCACTCTGTTTTATGCTCTTTGCCCAAAAGGAGCAATAGGTTGCAATTAAAAATTGAAATAATGCCTTAGAAACTATGTGCTCAGCTTCTTTTAGGCAGATAGTAAGTAATACAGACATTTCAGTCAGTTCCCATAGTTTAATCACTGCTGTTCAGTGGAACAACAGACAGAGAGGAATACCATATCTTCCTTCAGGTCTTAGTCCTTGACCACATCTAAGTTCAACTGAGACATAATTAATCAGTTACATAAGCATTTTTCAACTCTAACATTTCTTGCATTGACATCAAAGGCAATTTATATTAATGTCTGTCATTTTTCAAAGTTTAGTAGTATCCAGGAATTAGCATATTGAGCTTTGATGCTTTTGAACATGGTGGGTTGCTGATTTAATCCTATAGCTCTGAGTAAAAAGCAAAATAATGAATATTTGACTTGCTGAGGAGTAGAGCAAACCAGAAGCATGATACTTTAGAGTGTTAATTTTTATATTCTTCAGCGACAATTGAGCACAAAATTCATTTAAATCTCTCCCCAAAAAATCTTGTAATAACTTGGGGCCTTTAGTAACTTGTGTTATGCCATTTTTTAATCAAAAGCAAAATAGCAATAGAGAGTTGATAATAGATACTATTATGGTCCTGAACCCAAATGCTCTTTACCCATATTAAAACACTGCTTTATGATGCTTTAAAAAGTGCTTCATGTTTTCATATTCATCCTCCTACCACATTTTATTAGAAGAAAAGGAAAAAAAAAGCCAGTGATTACTTTTTACATTCCAATGACCAGTAATTTAATTCATATGAAAGTCTGTACTATTGTTTAAGATCAGTTGATGGGACTTTAGTCAGGTACTGTAAATTTTACTCTGCCTTTGTTACCTGATCAACCCTTCCAACCTGTATACAGCATGATATAAGTGGCTTTTAGTTATATTTTTAAAGTTTTACTATTATATGTGACACATAGTACTTTATTTTTTAACATTACTGTTAGTAATTCTTGAAATATCAATTGTATTAAACAGTACAATTATTTGAGTTCAAACCTGGAAAATTTAGTTGGCCCAGAAATGAAAGATGCAGTACTATTGAAGGTGTATTTTTGTCTACATGAACCACTTATAATTTTTGGCAAAGGAACCCAACAGGCTCTATCTTGTCTGCTTGTCCGCATATCAAAAAAACCCCACAAAATCCGATTCACTTGAATAAATACTTTAGCTTTGTTTCCACTATGGAAGCAAACCTTTGTTTTGCCTGTCTGTTTTCCTTCACTGTAAGCACCTACAAAGTAAAGCTGAAAATAGCCCAACTTTGCCTTAAAGTGGTCTATAAAGATAATTTATCATTTATGGAATGATTATGAGAATAACAAAATAATAAAAAGTGTTATTTTCTTCTTAAAGTTTTATTACGCAGGCAATGATTTATGGGCATTATTATGCCCTTTGTGACGTTGGCATTACATACCATGCCAGTGCTTCAAACACAATCTTTGTCTTTTACTTGTAAGGGCTGCGGAAGTAGACCTGTGTGGTCTGTGGAACCAGTGGAAAAGACCTGTGGAAGCTAACAGACAACAGGGCTTCAACTTTCAAAAGTGTTGGCTACTCACCAAAAAGCCAGATTTTTAAAACAAGTTAATGAATTGAAGCTCTAGAATAGCACTTATATGCAAATAAAGTTGAAGATCAGGTCTTTCATATATGATAATGGTACTACTGAGATCACAGATAAAGGATGTACTGGCGAGGTCTTCCCAAGAGTCCAGAGAGAGAAGCTTTTGAAAAGTGATGTACTCTCTTAGCTTGCTCCACCAATATCTGTATTCTTTTTTTTTTTTTTTCTTTTTAAGGTAAAAAATTTGCTTCATATTCAAAAAGAAAGAGGAAACAATCATCTATCTCCAGAGAATATTTAATCTAGAAAGATATGAGAATTTTTTTTTTAATGGAAAAATCTTTATAATGATATCTGCATCATATAATGGTTTTCATCTGGTAGATGGGATTTCTCCCCCCTTTTGTAATCACTGTTTTTCCTTCTGATTTTAATTTTTTTTTCAGGATCGCAAAAGCTCAGGTAGGATAGGAAGACTGTTTCTTGCCTGCCGTTGCTAAGGAAAATCTCTGGATTTTGGTATGCTTCTGTAGTATACAAATTACATTATCTTTTTAAGACAGTTGTCTGTTTTTACTCTGTGTCTGTGCAGGTATTCTTCATCTTTCCTGTCATCTGTGCAGGACACAATAAAAAAGGGTCCTCTGGAAAACTAGTCAACACATCATTAGAAAACAGAAACAAATTATGAGAGACATTAAAATGTGCCTTTAACAGGAATAGTCCTAATAATATTACAAAGATGCTAGTTCTCAAGGGAGCCTCCAAAATTATTATGAGTCCCTTTGTATACCCCAGATTGCTCCAAATGATCCAAAATTATCAGTAAAATAGAGAAACATTCATTGAAAATGGATGAAACTTGGCAGGTCTATGAATATCATTCTTTCTATCTTCTTGACGGCATTTTGAAGGTGCCCAATCATAATCCATCGTGTAAAACAAATGTTTTATACTTCTGGAGAAGATTCTCCTAGGTATTTTAGACAGGACAGAGGTGAAAATAAATTCTTCCTAATACTGAAGAAACAGGTCTACCGTATACAGAAAAGCCTGAAAGTGAGTGAGAGTGGATGTGTGTCTCCTTAATGGACAAACAGAAACTGAAGCAGACTCTACATGTCTACATGCTCTCCTTACACTGTCATCTCTACTTTTGTAACCTTGTATTCAATAAGAAGGACCTGTCAACCGTACCAGGTTGCTATGTGTATAATGAATGACTTTGAAGGGCTCACCTAACAGATACAAAGGAGTTATAAAATTCGGCTTCCATTGCCATGCACATCACAACTTGAATTTGCTTCTCTGTATACGGAAAGTGAGAGAGAATTTTGGCTTACTGTTACTACATCGCTGAAAAGAGTGGAAGAAAACTGTCTGCAGATATCATAGAAAATCCCTTTGTTCTGTGTCCTTAACTTTAAATGGCAAAAAAGTCCTTTTGTTTTTATAACTTGTCATCCAATAAAAAGTGACAGAGAAAGCAGGAATAGGCTTGACTCCACTAGACAGATTAATTCTTGAGTAAAGTCTTTGAATCATGGGTTTATCTTCACAAAATATAGTCCCATGTTTTTGAAAAAGGTGGTAAGAATCAGTATGCCATTTCACTAGTTTTATATGTTAAACATCACCATTTCTTTTGGTAGGACAACAAGGAGAGAAAGGCTGCATTTGAAATGCCTGCAGGAACTCATCAGGAGCTGCTGTTTTTACAGAGGCAGAAGCCAATTTGAAAGATCTGCTTTTATACACTATTTCTGTTCTAATTTCTTCACCCAAATATTTGGGGCTCATTTAAACAGTATAGGTCCATGTTAAAATCTTAAGACTGAACAAACTCTTCTGGAAGAATGATTATGTTATACCAGTGTTGTGGTTTAACCTGGCAGGCAGCTAAACGCCACACAGCCGCTCGCTCAGCCCCCCACCCCCCAGGGGGATGGGGGAGAGAATCGGAAGGGCAAAAGTAAGAAAACTTGTGGGTTGAGATAAGAACAGTTTAATAACTAAAATAAAATAATAATAATAATAATAATAGTAATATTGTAATGAAAAGGAAAACAATGAGAGAGAGAGGGAAAGAAAAAAAAAAAACACAAACAGGTGATGAACCTGCTCACCACCCACCGACCAATGCCCAGCCAGTCCTCGAGCAGCAATCACTCCCTCCGGCCAGCTCCCCACCATTAATATACTGAGCATGACATCATATGGTATGGAATAGCCCTTTGGCCAGTTTGGATCAACTGTTTTAGCTATGTCCCCTCCCCTCCCAGTTTCTTGTGCACCTGGCAGAGCTTGGGAGGCTGGAAAAGTCCTTGACTAGTGTAAGCACTACTTAGCAACAACTGAAACATCAGTGTGTTATCAACATTATTCTCATCCCAAATCCCAAACACAGCACTATACCAGCTACTAGGAAGAAAATTAACTCTATCGCAGCCGAAACCAGGACAACCAGGAATTAAAAGAACTGATGAAGGTGTTTCTTTGAGTTTGTGAAAAGTCCTCTGTGTTCAAACCTTCAGGTCTGTTACACTGTGATTGGAGCAATCTCTTGTATCCTAGATAAACCTGGCCAATGCACTTCACTCAATAAGTCAAACCCTAATTTCATTTAGAGGCGAAGAGGAAGTTCTTAACTTCTACATACAAACTAAGAAACAGGACTTTCATCTGTTAAAAGGACATAAAAGGACATCAGGCCTTGCATGGTGAGTGTAGAATTTGCTGCTATGGTTTCTGCCTTGACATATTTGGTGCAGCGCATATAAGTCATCGACAAATGAGTGCTGAGCATTTTAGGAAATTTGTGCGTGCACACGTGCATTTGTTCTAGTTTAGTTGCATCCACAGTGCACTGTTTCTCCCTGTACTATGAGGAAGCAGGCTAATCAGCAGTACCTGGCACATGCTACCTTGCAGCAGGAAAGAACTGGCAGAACAGCACACACGCAATATTTGTAGTATAGTGCTGCAACACGGGGGTGTATTATACTGGAAGCTTCATAAGTAGGCCCTGTGGCAGCCTCATATCAAATGTCCTTTCTTCTCATTAAACTGGAGTTACTGAGGGAACATCAGCTGCAAATCTGTCCTTCCTCCACTTCATTAATTCATACACCATCAAGCACTGAAATTCAAATCAAGACCCCTTAAAAAAAAATTCAAAATAAACAGCAGCATCTTAGAATTTTTTTTAAAAATGCCACAAGAAAGTTTTATTACAGAGATGGGGAGAAGCTTCTTATCTTGACCTAGTTTTGTGATCGTGTGTATTCTAGGTTGGCTGAGAAAAATTCTGTAACAAAGATTAATGGAACAAAGCAATTTTCTAAATAATATAGCTCTTTGAGAGAGGGTCCTTTAAGAGGAAGGGGCAATAAAGTATTATAACCTAAAGGTTAAAACCTTTTCTGAATTTTAGCATGTTTTTACTGCTTACTTCAGGAATAAACATTCCATAAAACTTAGAGTAGGAAATGGCAATGAAAATTTGCTTTTTCAATATTACACATGAAAGGTCATCAGAAGATTGCTCTTGTTAATGTCCTGATGGATAATCATAGTTACTGTAACACTTCCCTTTTATTACAGATATATCTATATATAGATGTAGTTATAAAATGTTGTTGCAGCCACACTAATTTTGTGTGTGTTAAAAGAACAACTTACCAAAACCAAAATATTTTAAATCCTGAACAGTAAAATAAATTACACAGCATATAGTCAGGTTGATTAACCCCCTGTAAGATAATATTTCCTTTAATTTATTACCTAATATTTAGTCTAATAAAGCACAAGCACATGTTTATAGCCATAAATTATATGAACATCTGTTTTGCACTGAATGACCTTGTAGGATATTTCCTACAGCTTTGACTGATAACCAACGTGTATTTTAAGACAGCAAGGACAAACAAAGTGCATGAAAGAGGTTCATGATGACAATGCAATTTATAAACATGCTGCATGAGTAATGCGGAGTACATGCACAATGATGGCACAGTAATATCTGCTTATAGGACATATTTAACAAATCATTGTGCATTCCATTGCCTTTAGTTTCATGCAAGTTGATGGGAAAAGTGCTGACATTGCAGATGGACTGCTTAGGGAGGGATAAATCAGATATGGTCTTCAAAGACAGCCCAGCCCAGTAGCGAGTGAAAGTCATAATGTTCTGCAGGTTATTTGCTTGCCTACACAGAGAAACTTAGTGCGTTCTACAGAGGTCTTAATAAACTAATCCAGTCAAAACCGATATCAAAGAAACCTTTTATCTGTACTCTACCATCATGTATGACAACAGATAAAGGAATGATCTAAGTCATTCTTTGTGACTGCACTGGTCTTATTTTAAGAAAGCATATTGGCTATTTTGACTGTCAACTCTTCCATTTCTGATTCCTTTCTACCGTCAGTCCAGAGCTGTCTAGGGAAAAGGGAAATATTTACAATATTCCTTTTAAGATTATTTTAAGAAATATGGGTAGCATTTCTGTCAGCATTGACAGGTATAACAAAATCATGCTTTTCAAAATCAAAATTGCGGATCTGCATTGTCCTGCCTGTGTCTTTTGCCATCAGTAGTGTTTTCTTTGGGAGGACGGTGAGTGCAGGATGGAAATAGGTCAAAGATTTAATTAACAAGAAAACTTTCATCCATTTTCTTCTGGATTTTTTTTCAGGAAAAAAGAAAAGAAAAAAAAAATCCCAAACCTTCTGGAAATTAGACTGCTTCAGGGCTAAAACTGTTCCTTGTGCTTAATAAGCTGAAATGAAATAAAAATATGTTGCTTACTGAACATATGGGCTAGGTGAGTTCATACTAAGGTCTGTAAGTGTATATTTTTATACACACATGTATGAAGATTTTGGGACATCAAGATAAATGTGGAGCTCAGTCTTGCGTGCAGTTTTCATTATGTCCTTAGAACCATATGTGCCTGGAGGAAAGGACTGAGTCAAGAGGTTAGGTCACCTCAGAGTTTACTTCAGTAGCTTACCTGTTGAATTTGTCCTTGTCTGGATAAAACCACTAGAAATCCTCAGCACTACCGAATGTGATTTTTTTTGCATTTGTGTGTTGTACCGGTTTACTGTTTAGCAAGTGTTTATAGTCATTACTAGAGATTATTTACTGGTTTTGTTCTTATCTGTGAGAATTCAAAAGCTGCTGAGTTGAGCGAACTTCCTATGTCCAGCAAATCCTTTTCTGAAAGGCATCCCGTGGACCTGTGTTGTCCTTCTAGTGTATTGAGCAAGGGCTTATTCTCAAACACTGCGTTCAAACCTTCATGTTGCTGGTGAAACCTATTTTTTTACATTCCTTGTCTACAACGTGGTGGGAACAATGATGCATGTAGCCAGTGATTATACATGTTCAAAGCCTTGGGAATGCAGATAGCCAGAAATTAATCTGGAGCAGACAAAGAGAATAGGTTGAAGCAATGACAACATGTATTGGAGAAAGAAAGAAACAAACAAATTAGCTTTTATTTCTGTATCTCTCACTGAAATAGCAACTCCTCTTTCAGGACCTAGAACCTGTAAAGTATTACTCCTTTGTTCTTGGACTGCTTTTGGAAAGACAAGCATGCTTTTTTACTTTCTTCTTAATACCAATGTGACTAATTAGTGTAGTGGGTTAACATCATCCTGAACAATCTCATGGAAAGCATTTACATGTGTAATTTCTTTTAGTTTGTTATGCCTAATCACACAGTTGTTCATAGGGAACTTCTTAACAAAAATAGATGATCAAATATGGTAGAGAGAAGAGGGAAAAAAGCTGTTTCTGTTTTGCTATTGCTAATTAAAAAATCACTAACTATAAATTAAAGTGTGTCTACGACTAATATGTTTATAATTATTTGTGCTAAAATCAGGAAGGAGACCAATACGTTAGAACCCCCAAATAAAGAATGATAGTATGCAGAATTCTGAGGAATAGGATCAGTCTAACCTAGCAAAGACAAGGTAAATATTGCCTCCTCCCTTGCATTTTCCACATGGATTTCCAATGTCAATAGCTGACCCATAAAAATCAGCAGAGCTGAATCTCTTTCCACAAAGTAATGAACATGACTTGAAAACTTGTGTTTTGTAACTGCTACATGGCTTTGGTGATACTTTGTTGCAAATATTTACCAATTACACATTGTTAGTTGTTTCAAATAAACTAAAATTTTGATGAGTGATTTACAATAAGTTCAGAGGCAGACTTCAAAGCAGTCTTCCTTCTTCAAGAAATATTATTTCACTTTCAGAAAATCTTTGCATTAACTTTTCATGAGGTCTCCGAAGAGAGAGAGAACACATTCACATAAATATCAATATTTTCTGATCATCTTAACATTGTGTCTGCCCCAGAAAATCTTCTTTAAAGGGGACTACAAAACCATCATACATGTTTGTGGAAACATAGATTAGGCTCATAAATGTGGTGAGAGCACCACAATCTGTGACGTTGATAGTTGGCTTCCACAGCAATAAAAATAGACACTAAAGGCATCAGAAAACTTGTGACATTTAACCAAAATATGCTACCAAGGGAAAGCATTTATAGTCTCGATTCTAAACTCTACTGAAATGTTTAATGTTGAATAAAAAAGCAGTACACATATCTTTTTCATATATCATACTTTTAATTACACCAGAGGCAAGAAATATCTAGTAATTTGCTTTGAAGAATTTGAAACCTGTGGTCCTTTTCTCTTCTTTCCTCCCATCTTCCTTTTCTCCCCATAAGGGAGAAAAGGAATTTTTTTAAGGGAATAAAAGAAGGAAGCTGCCTGCCAATGCACACTGTTGTCATCAGCAGCAGCAGCAGCAAAAATGAAGGAATATTATCATTAATGCTCATTAAAGATTAGTTTCCGAGATGTCCTCAGTAAGTACTACTAGTAGCAGACAAAATGACAAACAATGTGATGTCATTGATGCCCTACTTTATTCCCTGCCCAACATGCAAGATTATGTTTTTCTTGTCTTTTATTCCTTCTTGTTTTTCATTTAAGTGTTATCTTCTCTTTCTCACTTTCATCCTGAAGGACAGTGAGAAAGTATTAATTCTCAGCCATATGTGTATATATATTTATACATACATAAGTATGTATGTATACTATATTAATTATTAATTATAACTAATTATGTATACTATACATAATTAGTTATTTGTGTACGTGTACATATTAATCTACATAAATGTTCTTAAGAACTATATAAGCTCTAGAAATTGAAATTTTCTAGAAAGCAACAGAGCAAGTGCTCAGCAGTGCAGTGAACATTGATTGCCACAGTGAGCAATTAACCTCTCTCCCTTTTTGTTGGTCTGGAGGCTATATTTCCCATGCTGCCAAGATTCTTTCCTTGAAATTTCCTGCAGTTGCTGTTTTACCGTATGTTAAGGCAATGAGGCATGTGATACCTCCTAGCTTTTCAGATGCTATCACATGGCTAATAAAATTTTGTTGTAAAAAGAGAGACCTGTAATATAAATACAGGTGTTTATATTAAATCTGCATGGTTTTTTTCTGTTAAAAAAACCCTGAGGAATTAAAAAAGTATGATTAAATCATTACCCAAGAAAATGAAAAGAATAAAATGGCAACTGTGACCTAAGTAATTGCCAGAGTTATGAAAATGAAAATTAGTAACTTTATGTATTGATGTTAGTAGTGTCTTGAGATGTTTGAGATGCTTGCAATGAGTTGTCCAAACTGAAGTTAACTTCAATTATTTTGATCTTTTAAAAATTTTACATGATATTTTCAAATCTGGTACACAATGTGTTATAATGTTATCTTTTTAATCTAGATTCTTTATTTCTAATGTTTATTTGGCCTCCATTTGATTTTACGTACATAGTCTTACAGTTTCTTGAAAACAACTATAGTTAATTGACTAGGATTATACCTAACATTTAAAGAAACTTAAATTTCTCTCCCTTTCAGCCCCAAAACCGTTGGTTTATGTGTAAGCTAGGCTTGTCACGTATCTTTATCTACCAGTAATTGATAATTCTGACATACCATGAGCCACATGAAATTTGTCTTTTTAATGTTGAAATTATTTGAACAGTGAGGATAAGACCCTGAAGACATTTGCTGAAGTGATGTACAAACATACTGCTACATACAAACAACCATACCTGTTGGGAATCCCACTTACAGACATTGTTTTAAGTGGTTTTTTTTTTTTCTTTAAATGTATTTAAATATAATGTCCTACATTTTAGAGTAGGATTTTTAAATAAATCCCATTCTTAATAGCTTAACTCCTTTTTCCCCCAAAAAAAGACTTTTATTGTTCTGCATCTTGATGCAGATTATGCCAAATCTTTCTTTTTCATGTTATGTGTACTTTTTTTTATTTGAGACTGCTGCAGTTTATAGAACTGTTTTATTGTTTTTCAGACTCTATTACATTCTTCTTAGTACAGTTCAGTCAACAATACATATATTTGAAATATGCAGGAAAATAAGGGATACTTTTTGAGTTGTTACTCTTGGCTTTTAGATGGACATATATATATATCTCTGTGCTTTAAATCCAGAGACTGCATATCTAAATTCCTGTAATAAGTTTTCTGAAATAATTATATGTACATTGCAGTTCGAAATATACAGAGAAATTATAAAATATAACCGCAAAGGAGATTCCTCATAAAGAGTATACGTTTTCCATAATAGATAGACTAGTTTAAGTAAAGGAGCCTGAGCAACATAATGCTGAGGCGTTGAAGACAGTTAAATTATCTGTATTTTAGTGTAGATGATGATTTCTGAGACTTGTAATCCTGGGTGTTTCACTATGCCCCAAATAGCTTTAGAATTACTCCAAGATAATTATATTTCTGTGGAATCAAGATTTCATTTGTATTTGAAAATGATTCAATAAAAGGTAAAATAACATTGTTTTATAAGTAGTAGTTAAGACCTGTGAAGTAGTTAAGAAGCCTGTGAAGTGTAGATAACAGAAAATAGTATATCTCATGTTCAAACCGTAACTTATCTCACTCTCTGATTCAACTATTCCAAAATGCAGGCATTCATTTCATTATTCAAGGATGATGGATAAAGTGTAGATATGTAGTGTTATAACCCTTAAAAACGTTAAATCTTTAAAAGAAAGAAAACCACCAGCACAGCTTTCAAAAAAAGTTGGCATAAGCAGTCAGCAAAGTGAAGAGTAATCTACTGTGATCCACCCTTTCAAACACATTTTCTGAACTGATATCATTTTGTATAAATGTATAAATTTGCTAACTTTAACTTCACTTTCTCTAGGCAAAAATGGTCAGAACTGACAACATGTATTCAAATTTGAGAGAAAATTTCTGTCTAGCAATATATACAAATCTCTTATGTGCATTTCTGTATGCCTTACAGTGAAGTAAGTGTATGTCTGCATTCTAAAATATTCACCTAAGTTTCCTTTTTTGGGGGGATTAATTTTCTGTTGTAAATGTCACTGAAATAAGTCACTGAAAGCTGTCATCTAATGATGACATCTAATGATCCCTCCCTTCTTAACAAGCAGTATCAAATTACTTTAGCATATTTTAAAGAACTGTTAAAAAGACGAATATAGATTAATATAAACACTTGTTGAAATGATTAAAAAATTATATAACAAGCAAATTAATTCTCCATTTTTTCACAGATGGACGTAGTTTGTTCTTTTTTTTAATTATTTCACTATCTCTTGAAACAGTGATTAGTTTTAACAGAGAAAAATACTGAAAATGAATGAAGAAAAGTCTTCTCTTGAAAGTATAAAATCACTACAAGCTTCAGTAAAAGCACTTTTTTGCTGTGGTGGGTTCTTTTACATTTCCAATATTGTGCCTAGCACAGTTTGTATAAAATAACAGTAGTAGAAAACATTAAGTTTAGTAAATATAAAGGAAATTTTCTCAGCTGAAGATGAAATAATGGTGGTTTAGTATTGTTAGCTCAAACAAAACTGATAGAGAGGAGGTTTCTTCTAACATGTCTGTCCCCAAATGCAGTTGTTTATGAACGTTTCATCATTATGGCTCCTATTATTCTCATAAATACATGGTGTGTAAAATAAAAATGCTGCCTTTTTTGGTGTCTCTTGTGTTGTTTTGTTGTTGTTTTCTTTTTTTAAAGAAAAGTTCTGAAGCTTCTTCCCTGAGTGAATCACTTTCAGATGAGATTAACAGATTGCTTTACAATTAAACACATGAAACCATTCATCGGCAGAGACATTTTGAAGACTTCTTTACAACAGTGGCTAAAACTGCATAAAGAAGATTCTATTTGCCAAAAAATGAGGAAAAACAGTGTTTGAATAGATTGTTACAAATGAAAGCTTCAGAAATCAGGATGAACTTACACTCTGTAGAAATGCCTTAGAAAAGATGACATGTAAGTGGATCCTGTTTTGAGTCTAAGAACAAAGCTTAGCAAAATGTTTGCATTTTAGTTCTGAGGAACTTTTACCTGTTTTGGGATTTAACATTACTGAAGATTTTGCTAGATGAAGGGAATGAAAAAATTACATTGAAATCAAACCTGGAAAAGAGAGAGATATTTTAAAGAAAATTTATTCTTCTCTCCTTTAAAAATCGTGTCTTTAAAAAAGTTCCTTCTTAAGTTTTCCATTCCAATCAAAGAACCTCAGTTTTACTTCTAAATTCAGATAATTCAGTGATTTTAATGGGTGGCTGAAAGTATAAATATTTCCTTCATTTTAAGGCCATTTTACAGCATAGGACTGGGAGTCCCACAAGAACCTGCAAGTTCATCTCCACTGAGCTGCCAAAATCAGTTTGCAATGCTAAAAATCTGATGCTTCTGAGAAAGAAGATTTTCACTGACAAATATTAGCCACAGTATGTTAGGTATGCAGGGGATCAGGACAGTCAGATAAAGGGAAACTAAGAAAGAAAGAAACAACAGAGGGAGATCAGGACAGTCAGATAAAGGGAAACTAGGAAAGAAAGAAACAACAGAGGGAGTATTGAAACTGAGGCAAGTATATTGTATTTAGAAAGGAATTTTCTGGTGGATGTGAGATCCTAAACTTCACCTACTTTATAAACCAGTAATGTACGTGAAAAAATAAGTTACAATATTGCAATAAATAAATAACTCTAAGGCAAAATTACAACAAAATCCCATGACATAACAGCCTTTCTCTGGTAATAGTCTTTTCTTACTGTTCTAAAATACCTTGGCCTGGAATGCTAAACAAGTAATTAAAAAAATTATGAATGGGAGAGAATATTAGTTAAGTATATAACTAATGGTCACATATTGCTGGTTCTGCTGATTACTAGTTTAAATGTATTCGCACTTTTTCTTTCTGTTCTACAAGAAGAGTGTTGATATCCAATCTCCTTTCCTCTCCAGAAAATTAGTGAAAATAAATACTGGAGTATACTATGAAACATTCCCGGTGGATGGAGTGGAATAAGAGCTTCTTTTATTCTTCTAAGAAAGACAGATTAAAGTACACTAACTTAAAGAGCTATATATTAATTTTACAGGAAACTAACTGAGCTCTAACAAGGCTTTTTAATTAAAAAATATGTATCTTAAGAAAAAAATACTGAGGAAGAATCTGTATGGGTTATAGTGTCAAGATTCTGTGCAACCTTTTTGCGCCCATTCTATGTTTTCTATAACTTTTAGCTAAAGTCCTCAATGAATACCATAGTTTATAAATTTGATTTAATTCTAAAGATGTGGAGATGGTTTTATTTCCTACTTACAAACGAATGTGCTAAATGTAAAAAAAAAAAATTTTAATTCCCAAATAAACAAACTTTATGGAAGTGGAATTATCCTTTAAGATCTTTCTCACCTTTTTTGACTAAGAGGAATGGATGAAATAGCCACATTATATCTGCAATCTCAAGGGCAACACTGGGGCTCACTTTCTATGTGCTCACCCCCTCACAGCAAGAGGATTCATTGATGTGGAAAAACAGAATATAAAACGTTGTATACAAGAAAATTTTAGCTGCCTTCCTAACTCTGAAGACTCCACATTATGAAATAATAAAAGGTCTTTTCTGGTGTATTAACCTATCCATTTCCTCTGTCTAACTGTAAACTTAATCATAGCCAGGATATGATTATATATGAAATTTTAAAAAAAGACTATAAGAAAATAAACAACTATTATAGTAGTTCCCCTCTTACTTCTGAAAACCTCCTCAGCAATCACTTTTGTTCCCTCTGCTCATATTCCCCAACATACCCAACTAACACTCAACCACCACCACCACCCTTTCTCTATAACTGGAAAAAAAAAGCCCAAACAAACCAACAAATCATTGGACACAAGTGGTGGCAGGATTAGGATTCCATTGAAATTAAGACATAGAATACTGTTTATATAGTCAGTGGAGATTTAAATAATTGAGCCTGGAAAGCTATTCAGCTGAACAGGTCGTAGGTGCTTGCTTTAAAGTAGACACCCTATATTGGCATTCACTGCTTTGAACAGCTTTCTTTCAGTATAGTGACAGAACAAATAGCATGAGCACTTACTTTTAGAAACTTTTATTTAGGTGCCAATCCTTCTCTCTTGGTCATGTGCTCCTGAAATATGTAACAAAAGCTCTGATAATCCTCAATCTAAATTTTCAACTCTAATCCTCTCCTCACTCTTAATGGGGTACTGTGCATAGCCAACAACAGTGGAGATCATTTGCAGTCAAAATTAAGTATTTTCTTAATGAGGTCGTCTGCTGTGTTCAGCCATACCCTGGCATTCTCTGTCATTAGCTTTCTTTACACCTATCCTTATGTATTTAAACTGGTAGTTCTAATCCTGTTATTAAACACTGTGAAGACCATATCCTTACTGCTGTGGATAGTAAATTACCACTAAACAAACACTGGACTTTGCAGCACACAATTATAGACCAATTGTCTTCAAGTTCCCAACTTTTTACACTAACCCTAAATTAAACAACTGTTGCGTTAAAGGCTAAAGTAGCCCAAGTTGTCGTTATAAGTCCGGTCGCGCTCAGTGCACTGAACTATCACAATTACGGATACACAAATGTGATACACCTTCAGTCTAGTCACATTCCATGAACTACCACGGCCGCACTTAAAGGGTTTGGTCACGTTCAATGAGAACTATCACGGCTAGATTAATGAATAGTGCAGTTTATTAAAGCAACAGATACACAAGTTCTTTGGATTGCCGGGGATAAATTCACTGTCCACAAGCACGCGCAAATACCAAGACTATGAGTAACACTGCTTGGCTANGGAGCTTGAGTGACTCTAGTCATACATACCTTTGTTATGACTGGTGTAAAACTTTCTCGCTTTGCTTTTAAAGGTATAAACTAGAAAAATTCAAAGGGCAAGCTCAGTGAGGGGTGGCTGCACCTTGGAGGCGGGTAGCTTTTGGGATGGAGGTGTGTTTTGGTATTATAATGATATTATAATGAGCAAAGTTCACCAAAAGGACAGCATTTTGTCAAAACGTGACAGACCATTGGCCCAGGGTAGCAAATATACAGCTTATCATTGTTCCATGGTACTTCCAAGTTCCCATTGTTCCATGGTACCTTCAAGTTTCCATTTATCACAGAGCCTGGCCGCGGTGTCTCCACTCCGCTCCACCCTCCGTGCAGTTCCTCTTAGAGTCGGCACACCAAGTTCCCCTGGTGTTGCTAACATCTAAGGTTACAGGCCTAGGGAACTTCTGTGGAATGGATTCCTCGCATGTCAGCCGCACTCCACCCTGGAAGCTTCTTCAATGCTGTACCTTTCTTTAAAATGTGAATGTAAGTTTAATTTCTAGGTCACCTCCAGCAATTATTCCACAACAACACAAAGATAACAATTCTGAGGTAAAAAGCCTGAGGAGTCTAGTTCCTGCTTCATGCTACATTAGATCAGATGATACTCATGGTGTGCCTGGTGTGCTCATGCAGGTGGATGGTGCTGTCAGACTCTTGAGAGGGAGCCCACTGGGGGAAAGAAGCTCCCTCCTGGCTTTCTGAAAGAGACCATGCAGTGGTAGCCTGTATGGACTGTGCCTGTGTACTGGAGGGAGCTAGCACGACTGCTCCAAAAACAAGACCAATCATGTACCTTTTTACTGTGGGTACTCTGGGACCATGGCCATGGAGCAGAGCAAGAACAAACCTAGCTGACTATTTAGAGATAGATACAACACAGCTCAGCTGGAACAAGTCTTTCTGCCCTCACTGGTGCTTCAGACTGAAATCTATTTTATATCTTCTGAAATGCAAGAAATTTAAGTAAGGTGCAAACAGAATTATGAAGTTATAGAAGACCAATTACATAAATAATTCAAAATTAAGGGGTTTTTTTCCCCATTTATTAAACATTTGTATTTGAGCATATAGCATTCTTGAAATGCATATTTGACTATGGTCTGTAATGAATATAGAATCATAGAATCACAGAATGGTTTGGGTTGGAAGGGACATTGAAGATCATTTAGTTCCAACCCCTCTGCCATGGGCAAGGACACCTTCCACTACACCAGCTTGATCAAATCCCCATCCAACTTGGCCTTGAACACTTCCAGAGATGGGGCATCCACAGCTTCTCTGGGCAACTTCTTCCAGTGCCTCACCACCCTTGTAGTGAAGAATTTCTTCCTTATATCTAATTTAAATCTACCCTCTGGAGTTTAAAGGATGCGGTTGGCTTTCTGGGCTGCAGGCACACATTGCCGGGTCATGTTGAGCTTCTCATGAACCAACACCTCAAGTCCTTCTCCTCAGCACTGAGGCAAACTCGCTGAGGGTGCACTCAATCCCACTGTC